>JAOEHT020537582.1:0-16505 GCA_025448195.2 Parazoanthus atlanticus | reverse complement strand
GCCATTTTGCCCTCAGCGTCCCCCGTTGCTATAGTAAAAGCGGGTCGTGCAAACGAGGCTCCCGGGAATAAAACCTGCATAATGAGGGGTTATTCCGTAGACTGTTAGCCTAGTACCTGAACAGTTTAAGTATTTCAGTTATATACATATTTTATTATTTTTACATTGTAATACAATTTTATGTTGCAGGGTCCTGCTGAAAATCGCGTCAGTGAGAAGTTCCCTGGATATGAATAACTACAAAAATAACCATAATAGTAGTAATAGCAATAATAATATTAGTGATACCATTAATAATAATAATAATAATAATAATAATAAAATAGTGAGATTCTATAAGTACCTGAATTCTTCTAAAATCGCCTTTTATATAGGGGTTGAACCGGTGGCAAAATGTTACTTGATTTCCAAAACTAAGAATAACTCCAAAAATATAAAAGGGATTGTAACTGGAAAGTGCCAACAACTGTAAACAACTGGCTAAAAAGAAGGGTCACTGAAGCGCAGAACCTTGTGATTTGAATAAACAAGAACAATCCTTTCAGCTTGCCCTGTTCCCAAGGGGAATAGGCAAAACATAAAAACATGCACAAGAAGTTATTAAATCAGTCTTAATTCTGAGGATGAACTTGTATGTTCGAAAACGTTTAGAAAACTCAATTAAAACTTTTTACCTTATTTTAAACATTTTAACATCGGCGGCATATGACAACCATAAAAGGGAAAAGTTTCAAAGTCTTGATGTTATAAACATTAAGGGTATTCCAAATGAAATAGTCAACATTAATGATAAATGACATAACGTTGTTATTTACCTGTGATTCAACAGAAATTTCATCTTTTTGTTCTGTTGCCAACGCGATTACCGCTGCTACTTGTGTAACCTGTTTTAAACTTTTCACTTTAACAGTCGAGAGTTGGTTTATGATGGTATCCTTAAGCTGTAAAATAATACTCTGTGTGAGCTGTCTTTGTTTAGCTTTTCTAAAATAGATATATGTTTAAAACTCTATAACCATTTAAAGATTACTGTGTGTAAGTAAATAAAACGTTGCCTGCTATGAGAAATGTATGTCTTGTGGGTTAATGTCAAAGAAGGGGATAGGAATAGTATATTTTGTTCTATTTTGTTTTAGGTTTTAAGGCTGCGGGAGTGGCAGTAGAAAAAAACTAGATTTCTTATAGAATTGAGAATTAGTTAAGAGAATGATGGGAGCGAGGGTCTGATGAGCCGAGGAGAAAAAGGTAAGAGTGTATGAAGAGGGTTAATGAGTTGAGGGGAAGAGAGAGGAGTGAATGGAGAGGGCTAATGAGCCGAGGGGAAGAGAGAGTAGTGTATGGAGAGGGCTAATGTGCTGAGGGGAAGAGAGAGGAGTGAATGGAGAGGGCTAATGAGTCGACGGGAAGAGAGAGTAGTGAATGGAGAGGGCTAATGAGCTGAGGGGAAGAGAGAGTAAGTGTATGGAGAGGGATAATGAGCTGAGGGGAAGAGAGAGGAGTGTATGGAGAGGGCCAATGTGCTGAGGGGAAGAGAGAGTAAGTGTATGGAGAGGGCTAATGAGCCGAGGGGAAGAGAGAGTAAGTGTATGGAGAGGGCTAATGAGCTGAGGGGAAGAGAGAGGAGTGTATGGAGAGGGCTAATGTGCTGAGGGGAAGAGAGAAGAGTGTATGGAGAGGGCTAATGAGCTGAGGAGGAAGGGAGAACAGTGAAGGCGCTGATGAGATGAGGGTAAGAGAGAGGAGTGTATTGAGAGGACGGATGACCTTTACGGAAACTAATCTGGTGTTCATGAATAATTCCTCTGGGATCTAAAATAAGTAGAAAGACGGCTGTCTGAGACCATTGTGAAAAACTTTCGAAGGCAACTTGATACACAAATTCCTCTATAGTTTACCGGATCTTGTTTGGAACCGGATATTAAAATGGGTGAAATGAGGACACCACACTAAGATTTGGGGCAAATGCCACTTTGCAGAATCATTTTAAACAGCTTGAGCAAAATGTATTTTTAGATTGAAGAAAAACCACTTTTAAAATCATTTTATTGCGTATTCCATCATTCCTGGAGACATCATGATGTGAGCGAGTTAAGTTCTATCTCGGTTATTACGGGGTCACGTTCAGGCGAAACTGAATATAACCAAATGATCATCATGACTTATGTTGCAAATGTTTGCCCGATGAGAGTTTACTTCTTGGTTATCAGCCTTGTGGAAGTGATCTATCCAGCTGTATGGCGATATCTGTAATAGAACATTGTTATCGTTCACTAGATTCTCATCTATTGATTCCAAAATTCTCCAGAAATTTTGGTTATTTCCTGCAGTAGTAAGTTTGCCTATTTTGCTGTTGACCAAAGTCTCCTTTCTACGAGATAGAATAAATTTGTAATTTTTCAAAAGGTGATGATGTTCTGATCTTATTTTCTGCATTCTGCGGACCTGTGTTTTTTTGTTTGAACTCTTTCAATTTTACATTCTCAATCAAGCCATTTTGGGGGATGATATAAGGTATTTTTTCGTTGGCGCTTCTTATTAATCGGAAGGGTTAATTACCTGTTTCGAAGAATATTTTGTTTAATGGAAAATGGTGCCAATTTAACTCCATCCTCTAAATTTGAAAAATGGTTTTGCTTAAACACAATTATTAAATTCCTCATCGAATGAGACTTAGCTTAGAAGTTTCACGAAAGCTATCTTGTGGACTTGCTGACTATTTGAATTGTTTAATAAGTGGCTTAACCGGTGGACTTACCGCTGACTCAGCTTGTTTATCGGTATCAGTATAACTTTCTGCGTCAGTTGCGCAAAATTGGCAGCAACGAGAGACTAGCCTGATGGTCGTACAAGGAACAACTTGACCAAATTGAAAAACTCTTAGTCAATCATGTGGTCAACAACACCAAAACAGTTTTTTTCGTATATGACAGGTACGTTGAGCGATATAGTCATCTTTCCCAAAACTGAAGGATTTGCTTACCATGACTATTAAGAACATTGTTAAAATCAAACTTTTTCCTGAGTATCAGGACAATTATTCGAAATGGCATTCTCGATGTAGTCACAACTATGCCTTTAATACAGGATTTAAGACCTCCCATTAAAACTATGCTTCCCATCGAGGTCATCAAGATATTAGGGATAATAAATGCTGCCAAAAATCATATATATTGCGGAGGTGTAACTTGTTTAAAAACTGCTGTTTTATTAAGCGAGGCAATACTCCCTTCTGCACGTCCAGACCTTCGATTTGAATATTTCTAAGGGGGTGCTACAATGCAATTATAGTTTAAAATATTTATACTTTCAAAAGACCATGTTTCCGTTAACGTAACAAAATCAAAACTATCAATCATTGATATATAATTTAATTTTATAGAAAAAGCCATGAATGTTCCACGTTAAAGTACGCATATTCTAAAACTAACCAAAAGTAAACAAAGGGTATGCTGATTGCTCATATTCTCTTCAATGCCCTAACTGGCATGTGTTAGCGTACAATTCACAAAATTTTAGCGTGGATTCGTTCTTTCCGTTTTCCAGCCTCTCTGCCCCTGCCGTCTTTTTGGTCCTCCCATATCAGATTTCTACTACGTGCTAACTCTTTGCCCCTGCTGGATATGGTGTCCACCCCGCCAATCATCAGTTTTTTACGACGTGCGTGGCGAGGGTTTCTTTCCGTCAAGCGTTCGGTTGAAGTTGGAGAGGGAAAGCAATTTATTCGCAACTGAAGTCAAGTGAACGGTACCGGCGTAACTTCACCTTTGGCCTTATATTATAGCATGCCAGAAGCAAATTTGTTCGCTTGCGAAACTATTCATAAGGGCGATCAACGACTTAGTACCTTATCTAAAGGACGGCAATGTTGCTTCATGGGTCTGTCGGCCTTGTTGTTCGATCGACTCGCAAAACATTTATATGAAGTATTGATCTGCCAACAGCTCGACGGCATCATTTTTACCTGTGGTAACCGCTCGTTCTTTATTATATGTTAACAACATTAACACTTTTTGTATGTTAATCTTTCTCAATGCCTTCTCGATTTTGAAAAAAACGTAGCTGTAGATCTTTGTAAAATAATACTTGAAACTGATAATAATATTAAATAATAATATTAAAAATAATGATACAAATGTAAGTCATAGTCTGGAACACAAATTGGCTTTTGGTGTCACACCTAAGCAGTCAAGGCCGATGTAAGCTGCATGTTGTTTGGGATGCTTGTCTGCTGAGGCTCGTTACTTCAACTATTTCTAGTCTTTCCCTGTAGAACATGTTGTGTAACTTGCAGTAACGAAAGTGATTTTAAATTTGTGCAACGGATTCTGATGGGCAATAGGTCTGCCTCTCTTGTGACGGAGGGTTTAGGTATGTTGTGTGGCTGACGACAGCAGCATAACTAATAACTTCATAAATTTAGATGACTTTGCCTTTCTGCTGACGCAGGCCGCTATCAAACCGTATTGGATTTCCTTGTAATTACCTACAAAGGGGTCGTTGACGAGTATATTAATTTGAGATGGTGGGCACCGTAAGGAGAGCTGCTTGCCTGATTATTCATGCAGGAAACTGCGCTTTCAAGGCTTTGGGCGAAGATGTTGATACCATTATTACGCAGACTCGAACTGCTTGTTAAAGAACAGGTAAGATTTAGGTTTAGCGGCCAGAGTATACATATGATGAATTGACGAGGGAGGGAGAAGAGTGAGAGGAGAGATTGATGAGCTGACGAGGGACGGAGAAGAGTGAGGGGAGAGGATGATGAGCTGACGAGGGAGGGAGAGGAGTGAGGGGAGAGGATGATGAGCTGACGAGGGATCGAGGGAGAGGAGTGAGAGGAGAGGATGATCAGCTGACGAGGGAGGGAAAGGAGTGAGGGGAGAGGATGATGAGTTGACGAGGGATCGAGGGAGAAGAGTGAGAGGAGAGGAAGATGAGCTGACGAGGGATTGAGGGAAAGGAGTGAGAGGAGATATTGATGAGCTTAGGAAGAAGGGAGACGGGTGAATGGAGCGGGGTAACAAACCGGATGACGAAGGAGGGAGAGGGGTGATGAACTGAAGGAGGGGGAAAAGAGAATAGTAAAAAAATCTTTGTGATGATCTTAGGAGGGAAGAAGAGGAGTGAAATGCGAGGGGTGATGAGTTGAGGGAGGAAGGTGGTGACGGAATATGTGTGATGAAAAAGGAAGAAATTCTCAAAATTAACCAAAATCTCGAAAGTCGAAAATCCAAGATGGTGGCAAAAAGTAAAAGTCAGTCAGTCTCTAAAAAGAAATAAATAAACAAATAACAGTAATAATGATATTAATAATATAATAATAATGATAAACAATGGCAATAACAACAATACAGCACAAATTAACAAATGACTCTTATTATTAAGACTAAAATCTACAGTCTTAAACTTAAATGAACAAAACAAATAAACTCATAAATCTACACTACAAATTGTCTAAAAATACTTACAAAATGAAACATAACTGGCTTAGTAGAATGGGAAGAATTTGACGAATGAAGAGGGAATGATAGGCAAGGAAAAAGTAAAACGTTTAACGCAACCTTATTTAATATCTTCAGCTAAAGGGAACATAAGTGACACGGGTCTTTATGGCATCCTGTTTTAACTTCCAGTTTAATATTGTACAATTCTTTTCGTCTTTTTCGTAGTTAGTCTGTTGTCCGGTATACTTACATCACGTGCTTTCGGCTTGGTAAGATTATATACATGACGTAAAACTGTACGTATATGAGTAATCTATGGAAATAAATTGTCAGCCTACATATTTGTTTACCAGACTTTCATTAAACATTTCTCTTTATTTGCATTTTTGTTTTGTTACCTAGGGTGCCAACGACATGTCGGAAATCACAAACGTGCAAAAAGTACAAGCAGTTTTCAAAACGTTTCTTCTTCGACTGTTAAAGGTCAACTGCGTAATCTTTTGTCGAAATCAATTGCTGGTTGCTTACTTTAGTTTTGAAATTTGCCAGCGAACATCTTTTGCTCTAACGTACGCATGCGCAGTTGTTATTCCAATGTGTCGGTGCCAATGTGTTTGTTGTAATCATACCATTAAGACATGACGACCACCCCACGAACCAAACCGAGTAACTGACTGGTTACCTGTCTATGTTTCTGTTGCTAAGTCTGTTCTATTGTGACAGACAGAAAGACAGAAAAAAGAAAGAAAGGAAGAGTTATGTCACTATTAAGTAGCAACAAATTGCGTTTTGTGACGTATAAGTAACGTGTTGCGATATAAATATAAAATTATCTGACCGTCACCACTACCCACCTAGTTGTATTACTGGTGCCTGAGGAGGGAAGGGGGAGGGAGTTAGACCCGTCACCACCACCTGCTTTTCTTGGCTGGGGGAGGTTAGGGAAGGGGTGGAGGTAGACCCGTCACATCCTTCTACTTTCCTTGGCTAAGGGAGGGGGGTGGGGTGGGGAAGGGGCGCTCATTCAGTTCGAGACCGTTTATTTTTGCTGAAACAAAAGCCACTCAACCCATTTCAGAATAAAAATAGATCCCAAACAAACGTTTTAGTTGAGTGTTCCGGAATCGTTTATTGTAGAAGTTAGACCCGAAACGAACACACCCTTTAAGAACGAAAGTCCGCGATTCTTTTCATCCAGTTAAGATTTATCTTTTATTTTTAAGTTTTTTTGCTTCAGACTTTGCTGTTTGCTTACGCCGTTTTTAAAAGCACTTGAAATATTAACACCGGCAAGTTTGTCCGTGAGTCACAGCACGTTATTTGCAATGCGCGATTTTATGCTCCCGGTCAATCATAAATTTATTGAAACATTCCCTTGCGACTCAAAACTTTTGTTTATGAACAATATAAGCGCAGCTCCAATTAGTGGTAATTGTGTAGGTCTTGTAATCATATGCTGTTTGAAACGTAAAATTTTGCTTGTAGGAGAACAGTTGACAACAAATTCTCTCTTGCTCGTTGCATTTAGTGGACTCTTGGTTTTATTTCTGCAGTTGTGGGTGTAGCCGGCGGATGCTAAACAGGATTTATTGGAAGGAAACAGTCGCTGGAAGCGAGACACGAGAGCTGGTAATTTTTAACGAAGTTTAAGGTACGACAGCAGTCGCTTATAACAAAATTTACTTCGAAAATTTGGATGCGATTTTGTTGACTGAACTGTATTGGATTAAGTTGTATTTTGAACAGCGATTGTAATTTCAGATATTGAACAGCAGTTGTTTTGTCGAAAAGTTTGTTAAATATTGGTATTTGGGAGTACATGCATGTAACGGATATTTATTGAAGCTTAGAAATAAAATATATTTGTTGAACTTGAGCTTGTGTTGTTGTCGCGGGATTTGAAGTTTGTTTTAAAGTTCTAACAAAATGCTTTCGAGTCTTTGCTTTGGTCTTTAGCATACAAGATTTAAGAAATGCGTCGGTTAGAAATTATTTGATTTTATTCTGTTTTGAGCGGCGGTTATCGCTAACTTTGTGGTACGCTTCGGTACTCGTTTCTTGAGACTTAGTTTCGCCATACTTTTTTAAATGTATTTTTCATACGAGAACATGCATGTATATATTTAAATTTAGTACAGAATAAGTCTTTCGTTTAATTCAGCGTTTTAACTACAGTTCTTCTGTCCATAAGTTAAATTTGCGCGGTTTTGAGCGGCGGTGTCGCTAACTTTGTCGCACTCGTTTCTTACAATCGAAGTTCGCCGTACATGTTTGGATGCATTTATCAGAGAACATGCATGGATATTTTCATAACTTAATACGGAAAAGTCTTTCGTTTATTTCAGAGATTGAAGTAAAGTTATTCTGTGGATACGTTTGTGTCAAAATTATGTTTCTTCTGGCGAAAACGTAACGGATAGTTGTTGAAATTCGCTCGTTCAACTCCGGTTTCTTGTAGTATGCTATCGCGGGATTTGTTTTGAAGTTCTAACCAAATTTAAATCTTTCTTTTAGTCTATACTTTGTAAGACTTGAAAAATGTTAAGGACAGTATTAACGGTTTCAGTTTGTGCAATTTTGAACATCGCGAAGTTGAACAAGTCCGAATCTGATACTTGTTGCTTAATCTTCAGTTCCGCCGTAGATTTGTGCATTTGTTGTCGAAGAACCCGCGTAGAACTTTAATTTCTTAGGAAAATTTATCGGATTTATCTAAAGTTGATTCTTGATCTTGCCGCCCGAAACGATAAGTTTATGTTTTGTTAAATTTGTCTTGTACAAAAAAATCTGATTGAGAACGATTTAAAAGTCTTGTCGGTTGCTTTGACGTTGCGCAAAGAGATTGTTTTTGTTATTGTTTTTGACTATCGTATACAACGGATTGTATTTTGTGAATTAAAAGATTTTGTCTAAAATTCTGTTGTTTGAAAAGCAATTATTGTTTAGAAGTTATGTGATAAGTCTTTATAAGTACAACTAACAACAACTGACAAAATTCCTATTGTTTTAATTACGATTTCGGGCTTTTTAACAATGAAAATCGTTGTTAAAACAATAGAAATTTGTTTTGTGTTATTATTATTTGACAAAGACTTTTAGTTTGTTTTCAATACAACTTACTTTTCAAACAACAGAGATTTGGGCCAGAATCTTTTGTTTCACAAAGTACAATCTATTGTTTACGGCAGTTAAAAACAAAGACTTGAATAGTTGACAATAAGATTTTCTTGTAAAACAATAGATTTCAAGACGAAATTATTTTGTTTAGCAAACGTGGACTTATTGTTTTGGCCGGCAAGAATTGGGCAAAATTTCTAAGTCTGCCCATTGTTCTCCCATTGTTTTCGACCAATTTCAAAGGCGACATGGCCATTAATGAGATGCAAATATATTTTGCATGAATATACATAAATTAACACCTTGAAACAAAAGAAAATGTCCCATGGGAATTGAAAATGTGGAAGAAAAAGCTGTTTTCCGCCGGTTTTCAAATCCCCTGGGAATTGAATTAATTAAAAAAAAAGTAAATTTTAATTTATGCGTGGCTCGCTGCAGGCGCTAGCAATTCACGATCGGGTTTTGTTTTCCCTTCTCTTTATTTCGTCTTCCTCCTATTTCTACTTTACAATGTCGTGGCCTATGATGTCCCCTTGCTAAGTATCGAGTGGGGAAGTACAAGGTGACCCCCATTTTGTCCGGGTAGAAAAATCTCGGAGATGTTTAACATGGAACACTCTACACGGATACGTAGAGGGTCTGTAGAGTAACCGGTATCCGTTAAGATAAAGGTTACTCTACAGACCCTCTATTTATCCGTGTAGAGAAACTTTGAAGTGTTCCATGTTAAAAACCTCAAAGATTTCTCTACACGGTCAAAATAGGGGGTTCACACTTAAAACTCCATCCGTCCTTGATAAGAAAACTTCACAAGGAGTTTTAATTCCAAGAACGGACAGAGCCTTCCCCCGTAAAAATATCAAATGGTCTCGAACTTCTAAATGCTTGCCACACTTCGGAGGGCGCTCGCTCGAAATTGTTTACTTCTTGCGAAAAAAAACTAAACTGCTCCCGATTAGAAAAAAACTAACGCGCTGCTCGCAGAGACCATTCGATACTCTTCAACACATAGCAAGGGAACACCATTTACATCCACAGAATAATACAGCTCATACCTTAAAGGCAACTTAAACAAATGTCTCCCGGTCAAAGAAGCTAACTACCTGCTAAATTCTGTCTAAACGAGTTAAAATCAAAGTGTGATAAAATTCTGCTAACCTTGCTTGCACACAAGTTTGATTCCGAAAAGTTTGAATTTAACAATGTACACGAGGTAGAAGGCCCATTTATCGGGCAAACATACATTGCGTTTTATAGTTACGGCAAAATACAGATTGTGATATATAATTAAAATAAGACAAACTTCATCAATATTTCAAATAAAGCGGGCTCTTTTCAACGAAGGTCTTAACCAATCACTGTGCATCAAGAATCGCTTTAACACCCAAAAATGACGTGTCAAACAATAACGAACAATGTCTTCATTGACTTTTTGTTGCTTTGGCGGAGTGAATTTGCATTTTACAACTGAAAAGTTCTGGATATCTGTTCGCAGAAGGTCTGATCCAACTGTTCTTCAAACTCTGCAAAACATTTACTAATTTCACAAATATTAAAAGCTGCTTAACTTGAATCTTGTGTGCAATTAGAGCAGAATTCTATATTAATTTGCAAGTGTTATCACTACATTAACTCACCTTGAGCTTGTGTCGATTATCCTGCAGCTATTCAAAAAAGTTTCTACTTTCCCCAAGATAATTCAAGTGGCTCCCAGTGCGTATGCTGGAATTATATATTTTTAGAGCAGTCCCATTTCTTTCCGAACTAAATCAATTAAATTGTTTTAAAAAATTAACGATGTAAAATCAAGAACTGCTCTGGCAAAGCTGTTATCAAAAGCAAAATGTTTAATCCAAATGGAGCAGGCTAAAAAATTGGTTTATTTACAAAAGCTGACTTGTTTTTTACGTTGCTCAAACAAATAAATTATCATCAAAGCTGACAGTATACAAACAAAATTGGACGTGACAACTCCATGTCGACAGGAAATTGAGTCAAAACCTGTCGGTATGCAGAACCAAAAAAAAAACAATTTGCATGGATCAACACTCAAAAATTATTTTCCAAATGTTCATTGAACAATCTTATTTTAAGACAGAATTAATGAACTTGCACTGGAAGCCAATGAACTAGTTATACATGTACAGTCCCAGTTGGGGTGGGAAGGGGTGGAGGGGGGAAGGGTGGATGGTTAACTTGAAGAAATGCTTTTCTTTATTATACTAGCATCCAGCAAGTTAACTTATCCTGGTTCTTTAAAGCTGTAGTGCACTTAATACTGGAGCAGCCGAACATGGTATAATAAGCTCATAACTCAAAAGTCTGCTGAACATTTTCTCCTGATATGCAAATTAACTCGTGTCACCCGTACAGATACATGTAGAGCAGTCAGAAATTTTAGTTATACAATAACAAAATTGCTAGATAGCACTTGTATGGATTGGACTGCTAAAATGAACAGACTTCCAAGTCAATTTCCATAGTATAAACTAATACTTAAGGATGCAGCAAAGATGGTATGCATTTTGCAGCCACTGTATCAAGACTTTGTCAATTTTTAGAGTAAAAGAAATAAAAAACAACACTAAATTATCTTTGCTAAAATATTTTTATCCAATTATCTCCAAGACACATCTTATTTTGAGAAACTTAGCAACAAAATTCGATCCAAGAAACAATAATGAAAGTACTTTAAAAGCTAGACGTTCCAAGGACTCTAGTAGTTTTAACATCGGTTTTACATTCACAGCAATGATAAAAGAGTAAAATATTCACACTACAGCTTTAAAGTGGTGAGGACAGAGGAGTTAGTGAACCCTTCCTGGGAGGTGGGTGGGTGGTCACTAATATAAATGTGATGGGGAGGTGCGAATGAAGCCATACATGTAAATCAAAACCCCTCAAAAACATGTGTCAAATTATATGCAAAAAAACACCTTGGGTCAACGTGGAAATGATATATTTTCATTTCAAAAAACCAAATAAATGTCAGTGTGAATCTTGCAACCCAAAAAGTTACAAAAAATGTGAATTTCAAACCCAAAATATCATTTGCACCTCCCTGTCACTTTCATATATTTTATCCCCCTCAGTTAACTTGTGCCACCAGGTGTTAACAAGTAGTTACTGTAGTACTCGCACTTGTATTGCTGTCTTACCGTACTGTAAATATTCGAACAAGCACCCACTTTCAAATAAGCACCCATGCACAAACACCCAACTACATGTAATTTTGATAGTTGCCCAGTAAAATGTAGTCTGTTCACTGCCACAGTAAGAAGGATATCAATTAGTTTTCTTGTGAATCCCACCTTTTAAAACTTTTTCATCCATCTACATGTTGACTTTTTCTGTTTGGTCTGAAATCTACATCCATGATAACACAAAGTTCTTTCAATCGCAGCATCTGTTCTTCAAAATTCTTGGCAATGTGTTCATTGAAAATGATGAAAACAAAATTAAGCACTGCCTACAATTCCAATAGGCATCCAGCCTCAAGGTCCCAAAAATAAACAAGTGCCCAGGGTGCTTGTTCAAATATTCACGATTTTTTAAGTACTCGGAACAAATTAATGCTGACAGATTGTGTGGTTCCAGAGAATTTTCATACTCCCCAAAAGGAAGGTTACTAAAAATTCCGAGGCGGAGAGAGGAAGGGATGCAGAGGTCTACCTGAAATAAGAATTCCACAGCCCGGGATGGGGGAGATTAGTCAAAATCAAAAATGCCACCTTGGAGGAAGTACTGTATGGCTATTTTTTTGGAACTCTGGTATCCAACCATGTACAACTTAAAATTAATTAAAATCGTGGTGATAAAAATAATATCAAATACATGGTAAAGCTACAATAACACTTGCAACTAATTGTAGGTAACGTAACTTAATTTATACTTTACGGTAGATATGTTGATGATACATTTGTAAAACAGGGTTCACAAGAAATCTCCATTCTTGAAGTTGTGTCGTGACTTACTAATTGTCGCCAGATAGTTTCCAGTTTGAAGCCAATCAGTGCCCATAAGGGGGTACATTTTAGTGCTTTATTTTGTTCGATTTTTTGCTCAAACATTTTTTTAGAAATAATTTAATATTTACCAGTATACAAATTGAACCTCTAATTACTTGTGAAATGCAGGGCTAAAGGTTATCAAACTACTAGACAGTATAACAACAAAACATCTGAAAAATATCAAAAGTAAGTCAGACACTTCTTACATGTTCTGTAAATAACTGAAATTTTGCAGCCACAAAATTTTCACATGAATTTGCAAGTGAACCAGGCCCTGTACTACCCAAACAAATCATAAACTGTCCTAATAACAACTGTCTGTCTTTCTATGCCTACTTGTTTGAGCACCATTAACTGCCCAGATCAGGAGTCTGGCATCCTTTGCACACGTCTTTAGTTTCGCTCAGTGAAAACTTATGGTCTGTATCTTACATGTAAGCTAGCGCGAGCACTAATTATTCTAAAAGACTTTTAACTAAAGAAGTTTGATTATTAATGTTGGACTACGGCAGTGAAAAGGATACCCATGGACATCTGATCTGAGTATTTCTAAAAGTAATGGGCCATGAACTACCTGGTATCCAGCTTCTCTTCTAGACTACACATACTGACCGGGAGACAACTACAAATCTAAGATCTGGGTCCAGTGCTCCACTCCATTGCAAACTCCCTCTGGCCTCAAACTCCTGTAGAAAAGACAAAAAGTACCAACTAAGTTTAAGTTATCCAGTGCTCATAGGAGGATTTTGGTTATAGCAGTTATTAACATGTTTGCCATGCAGTCCTTGATTTCATGTTTGAGACAAATGCTTCTTTGTTCAGTTGAAGTTCATAGAAGTGTTGGAAACTGAAAAATGTTTGTTGATAAATGTCAGTGGCCAATTCAGATGGAGGGGGTGTGGTCACTCATTCCCTCGTAAAGCATGAACACCAGAAGCTCTAGGATGGGTCTCATTGATAAATGACAGTGACCGATTTGGATTATTTGCAGACTGCTTAAAAAAGGGGCTTGCGAGTTTAAGGATTAATGTGAGCTACATTGTATGGAGCAAACGGTCAATTTACACAGTTATAGATAAATGGCAATTGATAAGGACATATTCTGTTACCTGTACACGTACATGTAACAGGGTTTGGGTGACTTGCACTGCAGGGGACAACACTGCTTGAAATCGTGAGTGCTTACAACTGTACATGTAGTTGTTCATTCTGAAAAGAGAAGAGTTGTTGAAATTACTATTAATGTTTAAATACCTATTGTATTTATCTTATACTGGATATCCCCTTCAAACTTTCAATTTACACAGATATGACACTATTCTCTTACTGTACCTGTAGCAGGGGTCAAGTGGCTTGTACTGGGAAGTCCACAGCTTTCGAGAGTGCTTTCAAAAGTTCATTCTAAAAAGAGACAAATTTTTTATATTAATATTATTACTAATAATAATTATTACTTAATAATAATAATAATAATAATAATAATGACACAGACATTTACAGACAGCTGGTACCTAACTTCAGCTGACCGGCCCTTTAATTTCACTCTCAGTGTGCCAAATGATGTGTTTGTCAATTTCATTACCTATCTTCATTCATTTCTCTAAAAAAGTTGGAAGAATTTTCCACTTCATATACAAGAGTTCAAGTGTTTGATCAGTTCCTTTATCCTCAAAAGTAATCAGTTCATTATAAACTAATACTGTAAGTAGAAGACAGATGTTAATAGTGGGAGTGAAAGGGTTAAATAAAATTGCCATCAATATACATGTATAGGTCCTGCCAAGAAACTACTAAATAAATAAAAATATAAATAAACTAAAATAACAAGAAGAAAAATAATTATACATCATGCAACAAAACCAGTGACATTAATACATTAAACATTAATAGGCACGTGTATTAAAATCAAATTACCTGAGTGTGTCAAAGCTGGAGTACTTCATCTGATGTTTACTATGTTGAAACGTCATGAACATTGATCTTGCAAATCTGCACTGAAAAAATATAAGACAATTACTGTACATATCACTTGGAAATTTCTACATATACATGTACATGTATGTTGTGAAAATAATTGCAAAGGGGAAAGGAGGGGAAGGGTGTAACGTACCTCAGTTTACACTCTCACCCCTCTACCAGTGCCCACCAATGTCACCAGAGTTCTTCACAAACACTCTGAGGCTCTTTCTTACTGACTGCACAAACACACAGTTCAATTTGTTTATAAATTCCAATGTCTATAGCTAGTAAACCATGAACTTAACTCTATGACAAGATTTCATTGATCCCTATATTTATGGATTATTTACAGATTGTTTGAAATACATGTAGCTAGGGTTTATGAGTTTTAGAGAGGATGTGAGTTACATTTCAAACTGTCAATTTACACAGAAATATATAAATATTGGCATGATGAATTCTCTTACCTGCAGGGGTTGAGTGGCTTTGCTTTGCTGGTTTCAGGAGTTATTATAATAATGATAGTTGTTCATCCTGAAGAGACAGGATTCTGATATTAATAACATTACTGGTAATACTATAAATTTTTATTATATAATAATACAATTATACATACGTGTACACAAAACAGCAAACAGAAATATTTCTTTGACAAAGGGTTAATTAATGCTTGAATGTCAGCTTTCTACCCAACCTGACCATTGGTGAAAAACATGCATGTTACATGTATTTCTGATAATCACTGTACATGATTGGTCAAATCACATGTTCAGATAAGATAATTGTATCAACTTAATATTTAATATCTGATTTCCATTTCAAGTCAAGGGTCAAGTACATGTATTTCACTGGCACGGAGTGATCTTTACCACACTGAAATGTCAGTGATCAGTGGTTTTCAAATTGCAGTGAAAAAGTATCGAGTGTACATGTCATTTGGAACAATGTGCAGTGAAGTAATTACAAAGGAAGTAGTGTAACTTACCTTGGTCCTGTGGTGTCCTCCATCAATACATGTAAGTGTGGCCAGCATTTTTCACAAACTGCTCCTCAACCGACAAATGTAAAATGTAGATCTCTATAAAAACCAAGACTAAAAACAAATATCCACTGCAGCTCATTAATGGGGGAGGGGAAGGGAGGGGGATGTAATATACATGTACATATACAAGTACATCTCAGTCTGTCAGTTTACAATCGCACCGAATGATCACTCCTTCTTTGTCAGAGTTCTTTACATGTTAATATTCAACTCTTGGCTAGAAATTCCAAACTGAGACAAATATTCATGAACTGCTTTAAAGCTGCTGGATACAATTTTAGACCTTTGAAAAATACCCACTGAGGGAAGAGCACATGTAACTTGCCTTAAATTAGTTTACAGTTTCAACCAGTACTAAGAGACAATCTTGTCATTGCACCAGGCCAGTGGTCTTTCTAAACTGCTTGTTAATTGCAGCTGTTGAATAAGAAAAAAGTAAGACCAGTATCAAAATATCCATTGATGCGAGGTAAGGAGTGATAATTACCTTCAGTTGAATTATTGTTTAAATTTGCTCAACAGCAGCTTCTTTATAGCTGCCGGATACCAATCTATTTTACAAGTATCCCTCTCAATGATTAACATCTTGATTACAAGTATTAAACTTTATATATATGCTGTCAAGTACCTAAATTTACATGTAGTATGCACACATTGTAAATAAATTGAAGGGTTGTACCCCCTCTTGACTGCACTTCGAGGTTAACATGTACATGTACATGTAATGTAGCCTTGATTGACCAGTTGTAACTGTAACGAGACCACAGCAAAACAATTAGAACATTTATTGCTTTGTGGATGCAGCTCTTTCTGGTTTTCCTGAATCTGCTCCTGGAGATCAGAGACTAAACCAACAAGGAGTGGTCAAGAAATCAATGCACAGCAATACCAAAATATCCCACATTAAAACCCTCCCGGTTAAAAGCCCCCCCC
>JAOEHT020536712.1:0-16509 GCA_025448195.2 Parazoanthus atlanticus | reverse complement strand
TTAAATTCTCTCATACGAAAACGAATCTGCAATAATTTCGTTGTTTGTTCAAATGCCCGGCCCTCCCCCTCCCTTTGAATTGGTTCAAATTCCCGGCCCCCGGGCACTTCCTAACGTCAAATTCCCGGCCCCCGGGCAAAAGGTTTCGTCAAATGCCCGGGGGTTGCCCGGGGGGGATGTTGAAGTTTCGAATTGATCGATACATAACCGTGTGGTGAACTTTCTAAAATCGCTACATATAACAGACTTTAATATGGTTCAGACATATCCACACTTCAATAAAATAGTCAGCCTTCCGTCTCCGGGCTGCGTGGAAACTGAGACTGGCGCGGTCGAGTGGTGTATTACTGGGTCCGAGTCTTGGCAGGGATCTTTAAAATGGCGGTCGTTGGATATGAAAGGAAGAAAAATGAGGGACGGAAAACATGTGCACATACGCAAATAATTATTTAGAAATCAAAGCCACAGGACAACAGAACAGACGGTAGGTTGAATATGTTAGTGATCTGTGGACATATTTAAGCTGCTTTCGTCGAGCCGATACGAATAACACGTTTAATTTCTTATAGCTCATGCTCAAAAACCACACCAAAATCTCTTATTTCCATGCTATCTGAATTGTCACCACATTGCCAACATCCAACCAAGCGCCTTCACATTTGACATTTTGGAAGGGATTCATAACGAACTTAATTTTGAGAGCTTCTAGAGCTAAACTGAGTTGGAGTTCAATATTCAAACGAACATTATGAAAGTGAAAAAATTATATGGCGAAATATCGAATCAGTAATCACAGGCAACCCAAGCTTTGAGTTAGTCACAGAGAACAGATAAGAACGGACTTTGCAGTGGAAGTACAGATTCATAAGACTTTGTATGCTAAAACATCGACATTCGTGTAACAGCAGAATAAACTGGTTGAAATGACACAAACAAGGATCACTTAACACAGTTGCTGCTTCATTGTGTCTGTACGTAGTTTGGAAGCCATTGGAGGCAATTTTGTGAAATTGTGCGTTTTGAAGTTTCTTCCCGTAAGAAGAAAGAGAAGACGGGAGTCCTGATATGGAACCCATCGCCACGCGAAGCTTCGTAAATTCCCTTTATGCCTACACATCGCCATAAAACCACAAGGGGTTCGATTTCTCTGCTAGCCCGCTAGCACGAAGCTAGCAGAATTTTGGGCCGGGCCAGTAACTTTTTTTGTGGAGATTTTTGCAAGTTTTACAAGTGCATGTGAGCGGTGTTTCTACATGTAATATCTTTCTTATGACGAAAACCGATAATGAAAATGTTGCACATCTTTTCTGGTTTTATACATTGGAATGCACACTACAATCATTCGTGTACAGTGTTTTATCTTCATAAGATTACTTTGCGACTGGCTTTCGAGTTTTGAACTCGAATGCCATTTTGTCAATAAACAGGTTTATCACATCGCCATTACGTCTTATAATGCAATTTGACCAACTATAAACCAACTATAAAAAACCCAGGCCAAATAAGGTTAAATTATTTAACCCTCTCTCTCAGAAGTTATGGGGGGAGGCGGGGGAGGAATTGTTTCAAACTCCCCCTATCCCCCTTTCGGATTTTTCCCTGTGCCATTTTTCGTTTTGGCTAAGATTGCCATTTGGTCAATTACCTACCCTTTGTCCACATACCCATGTATCTGAAAAAAAAAAAATCAAAAATTGTTGCCGGGAAACAGTTGGGGGGTGGAGGGTTGCTACAACCCTCCCCCCCTTCCCTCCTATATAAGAGGGAATGGGTAGCAGCAAAAATAGATATATTTTCCTAATTTTGATTTTATTATTTTGTGTTTTTGTCACAAAATTGCCTATGTTCATAAAATACTTTAGACATAAAATAGATTTGGTCAGTTACTTTACTTTTAAACTTTAAGTCAACTAATTTATTGCTCAAATAAAGGCTTTCCAAACAAAGCCTCTATAAATCCGCGATAGTCTTTGAAAAATCGATATCTGAATTACAACCTCAAATTAAAAGCCTGATACAAATACTTTGGTATAATACCTAAATATTAGTAAAAGTATTGAGTTATTTAGAACTATTACGTGCTCATCGAAGCGGTTTAGTTTTTTTGCCTTTGACCAAAAATGACTTAAGGTCATGGCATAAATTACTTAGTTATCCAATTTTATTAGAATTGGAGTTGCACAAACTATCGGTTAATCATCATGACCGAGTTTGCTATATGTATGCAAAGTGTCAAGTTAATTTATGATTAATTATCTTAATTAAGGAGGGGGTTGATAACCTCCTGAGAGTGATAGGTGGAAAAAAACAACATTTGAGAGAGAAGGTTAAAATAATATATTTCTATGTGTTAAGTTTCAGATATTTAATCATTTTTCTTTACTTGCAGAGTCTGAAGCCTACAGAAAAAACGAAGAAAGTAGGTGCAATTTAAACTGAAAAGGTCCAGGTGATCGGCTGTTGCACACTAGGAACGGCCGCCATTTCACTCGTTTTTTTAAAAATAGGGCTAACTATATTAAAAGTTTGTCATTTCTGAATGCAATTTTAAGCTAAGCTAGAGCTGAAAATGGCCTAAAAAGCAACTCGTGTGTTGTTTTGTATTATATTTTTAGAAGGTTTAATTGTTTCTTCAATGAAACGAGTAAACAGCAGCACTTGCTACTAAACTCAACACCTTTTGGGATCGTGTTTTTTGAGCATGTAAGACAGAGTACGCTGATTGGATAACTCATAGCACTCGATAAACAACCGATCGCCTTGATCATTTGATATAACTCCAAAATCTTGTCGGACTTTTCCTTTGTGTATTAAACTTCTGGGCCCAGTAACGCTAACCCAGGGTTAAAATTTAACTCACGATTAAATTCGGTTCCGCAAACACCGATTAATGCTAACCAAGGGTTAAGTCGTGAGTTAATTTAACCCACCCAGCTAGGTGGATTAACTCACTAATTGGCCGATTTATCAAAGTAACTGAACAAACGTGCCACAGAGACATATGGTAAAAGCAGAAGTGAAAAACCTGTCATGAATACGATATTTATAACTGGATAAAACGAGATACAGATTGCATTTTCAAGCTGTTGACAAGCAAAAATTTCAAAGACAACAATACAATACAATACAATACAATACAATACAATACAATACAATACAATACAATAACTCCATTTAAAGTGGATAAATACATTTAGCTAGAAGCTAGTTTACAAGTATTCCACCGCAAAACTGCGTTAGAAATTAGAATAAAAATATAAAGTAGGATAAAATAATAAATAAGAGATATTATACATCAAACGGTAATACTTGCAATAAAAAGACTAAAAATCTTAGTTTGGTCAACTAATCTCCTCTAATGCTGTTTGATCGAAACTAGTCTCGTTAAAACGAATCCATTTTAGTCTAATTTGTCTAATCTGATTAAAAATGCTGTGGTTGTAACCAGGCATGATAAAATTTTAAACAATTTTGTCTAATTAATCTGATATACCTTAAATCTGATCTGATCTAATCTAAGCAGCTAAAATCTAGTTTAATCTAATTTAATCTATTCTACAGTATAATGTAATCTAATATAGGCTAATTCAATCTAATATACCTCGCCGTGAACATTTTCGATTGTTATTAGTTCTTTTCCAAAACCCCAATTAAAATATAAAAATGCTGGTGGCCATTTTGTTACCTTTAGTGCGCGTGAAGGTTTCTGGGATGGTGTTCAGTCAGGCGTTTCTACCAAACTGGTATGTTCACCCATAAGGGAAGAGGTTTCATTGTCTCGTTCTGTTTAGTTTTGTAAAGTAATTGTGTGATGCTTTTGACGACCTGAATGTCTTCTAGTACATGTGTTGTAGGTGAAATATCTGAAAAACCTGTACAATATCTTTTGTTCGTGACAAGGTGTATTTGCTTTTGTTTGTGCAGGATATGTAGAGCATGACGGTCTGTACTTGATAACGACTGCAGTGGATAACCTGTGTTTATTGAAGTACAACTATTATTAAATAACCTTTTTATGATTCCGTTCCACTGTTCGTACAATAGCAGTCTTCATCGCTATAATACTAGATCTAAGTGTAATATCTGCAAATCGTTTGCTTCCAGAAGAAGGGGTCACTGGACCACTCTAAACTTTGTTGCAGATGTTTGGAATGCCTTGCACATTGCTCTAAGAGAAACATCCAACATTAGCTGCATTCAAGCGTGGCGTGTCCAAAGCCAAATGCAATTTTTTATTAAAGAATTTTTTGTATGTAGATATTTCTAAACTTTGTTTCCTTTATTAATTTATTATCTAGTGAGAGTTACGTTAGTTTACTAAAGGTCTTTAGTAAGTTCATTGTAATTTTCCTTTGATTGTTTTTAGTTTGTTGAAGGCCCTTCTGTAAACCACTTTAATAGTGATGTAGGCTTCCTCATTAAAGATTTATTATTATTATTATTATTATTATTATTATTGTCGTTAATATTATTACTATTATTATTATTATTATTATGATGATGATGATGTGATGCAACAGAGATAGTGAACATGCACTGAGTGCAGTATGCGTTGTGTTTCCTTTTCGTAAATATGTGACTTGAAATGAATTAATGCGTGACAACGTGTACTTGATATCAGCTGTACGCCAGTGGTGTCGACCCGTACTTTTTGTAGTTTAACTGTGTGATGTTAGGTGCGTCAAAATATGCACTGGAATCTTAGTACACCTTTGACTGTATTTAGTTTGGTGTAGGACGTGGCATGTTGGTGTAGGACCTGGCATGTAGTGTGTGACAACATGTTATTGAGTTGTGGACATGTAATTTTGTATTGTAGCAGTGTGCTTCTAGGTGCGTGAACATGCACAAGAATCTTAGTGCATAATGAATTGTTTGTGTGTGATGTGACATACATTTCGTGACAGCGTGACCTTGTAGTAGTTGTCGACCGCTATTCTTAGCCTGTATGTTTTTGTAGTGATTTTAAGTGAGTGTAAAAGGTATGGATTTCCGGTTTGCCTTTGTGTACTATGTGACACGTATTTGCGTGAAAAATTGCAATTAGTATTAGTAGTTTCGACCTGTATTTTTTGTGGTGTAACTATAACTATCTGATTCTAAACGCGTGCAAAAACGTGCATTAGAATCTTAGTGTGTAATCGATTTGGTTTGCCTTTGTGTACTGTGTGACATGCATTGCGTGACGTACAAGTTGTAAAGAACGTAATTAGTAGTTTCGACCTGGAATTATCTTATAACTATGTGATTTTAAATGTGTTACAAACGTGCAATTGAATTTGAGTGCGTAATATATTTGTATGTCTTTAACAGAAAAATATTGCAGAAAATTTATGTTTAATTTCAAGTTACCACGCGAAATTCACCATTCATTTTCTCTCAAAATTTGTTTTTAAAAACCTTGCCAATGTCACAGTTCTTGAGATAAATCCCATAAATGTTCGCTGCTTTTTCCATTTGTGGTTAACTTCAAGTTTTTGAATACATACAAATCGTGACAAAGGTCTATTGCGTGACAACTTGTAACTTTGATTTGAAGTGCGTGCATTTACGTGCACTAGAATCATAAAATGCGTAATGAAGTTTTAGGTTTTCTTATGTGTGTTGCGTGACATGTGTTGCATGACATGTTTGAATTGTAGCGGGTGTCGACCAGTAGTTTTGTAGTATAACTATGTGATTTGAAGTGCGTGCAAAAAAACGTGCACTCAAGTTTTATTGCGTGATTGTCTTAGTTTATTTTTGTGCAGTGCGTGACATGTGTTACGTGACAAGTTGTAATTTCAACGTGTGTCGACCAGTATTTTTTAGTTTAGTGCGTGAAAAAAGTGCACTTAATGCGTAATGGATTGTGGTTTGCTTTTACGTAGTTGGTGACGGATTGTGTTTAATTGTACAACTGCAATAGTTGTACAGTGCGTGACATGTGTTACGTGACAAGTTGAAATTGCAGCACATGTCGACCAGTGCTTTTTCGTTTAGTGCATGAAAACGGTGCGCTTAGTGCGTAATGGATGGTGGTTTGCTTTTCCGTAGGGTATATAACATGTATTGGGTAACGGATATTTGTGTTTTACAACTGCAATAGTTGTGGAGTTTACCATAGTACAATTATTTGAGGTGAAGTGCGTGAAAACATGACAAGAATATTACTGTATAACGCTTTTGTTTGTTCAGTGGTGCGAGCTATAAAGAGCGTGACGACCTTTACTCTTACATTTGGGAACTCGCGATACTAGGACTGCGATGAACAGGTTTATCTAAAGAATACATCGATCACAATACACCACCTGTAAAATTTGGTTTCTAGATTTCTAAACGTTCATGGAAGGGCAACCTATGTGTCGCTCTTTTACTTGCTCAGGTAAAACAATCTTGTTTTGTACTTTATATTTGGCGCCTTATTAGAAAATACAGTAACACAGGGCTTGCACGAGCCTTAAAAGTCCTTGAATTTGATTTTCATGTTTCAAGGCCTTGAAAACCCTTGTAGACTTTGGTCCTTGAAAGTCCTTGAATTTGATTTTCGTGTAAACCCTTGAATTTAGACTTTGGTCCTTGAAAGTCCTTGAAAATAGCACTATAGAGTCTGTAGTTGTTTTTTTTGTTTTTCTAGTGACTTTTCTTACTCTCAAATTAAAGGCTGACAGTGTTTAAAACAATTATCTGGTTAAAAGATCACGTGTGAAAGCTCTGTCGTAATTTGTTCGTTAGACAACTTTACTTAAGGCCAGTGCCCTAGGAGGAAAAGTCATTGAAATTCCTTGAATCCGGTCCCTAAATTTCCTAGAAAGTTCCCGGATTCAGTGCCTGTTAAAGTGTACGAAGCCTGGTAATAAAGAATGGATTAAAATAAAATACAACAAAAAAAGAGAAAGTATAATTCCATTGGACTTCTTCGTACCCGCTGACTTCGTAGCAGCGTGGTGTTACCACGAGAACTGGGTCGACCTGCAGCTGCTTAAGGCTGCTCTCTGATTGGTTAATGGAACAATACTAATAATAACCAACACGTTAAAACAATACATGACCGTCTGAACACAAAGACTGCTTTGTGAGCGATCACGATAAGAGACAATAGAGCTACGTAGTCATTGCGAGAAATGTAAAAGTGGGTACTAAAATACTAAATACACATATTGTATTGTGTTGCAGAAGGAAGAGAACGGATGTGCATCGTCCCACGATTCCATTGTGCTTATGAACGGTGAACCACCTGGCCCCCCTGACAGGTACACGCCCCTCTAGTTCGCTGGCACCCCGATAACTCGAACCGTCGGGAGTATATCTCGAACCCCGATAACTCGAACCGTCGGGAATATATCTTGAACCCCGATAACTCGAACCATCGGGAAAAAACTTGAACCCGGATAACTTGAACCATCGGGAGTATATCTTGAACCCCGATAACTCGAACCATCGGGAAAAAAACTTGAACCCGGATAACTTGAACCATCGGGAGTATAACGACTTCATTAATTGTACCTCGCTAATTCTCAATACATATGTATCCCCCAGTTTGAGTATATCAAAAGGTATTTTTGTTAAGTTCACTTTTGAATTATTTTTAAGAAGGTCTGAACGCAAAGCATAAGTCATGCTGCTGAAAAATATGTTCGAAACTGCGGTGAATGCGTAACAGCGCAAAACTCAACGTTTGTCAATGTTGCAAAATACTGCAACTCTTTCGTTTTTCATCTATAAATAAGAATACATTCTAATGCCAAACACTCTGTAAGGGGCTCTTCAGTACCATGGTTTACACAAGAAATTATAAGTTAAAAACCCCCATTGGCAGGAAGACTGGCCAGAAGGCTATATACACCATCGTGGCCGGCGGACAGAGGACTCGAACTCGGGACCTTCCGGGGCTTCATAAAGTAATGCATTGCAGCATGAGCTCACTGAGGTGTACATTTAAAGGTCTGTCAAGCCACATTACACCACGTTTAAAAGCCTTTCACTAAAAGCAGAAGTCAAGCTCCTAATGAGCTTCTTTTAAAATATATAATTACGTTTACTGTAGAAGGCAGCGTTACGCAAGCTGCACGTCTTTGAACCGTTGATCTTATTTGCAAGTTACAGGTCTTTTGTCACCTTATACTATCATACCCTCGGTAATTGAAGGTTTTATTGTTGTTGTTGTTTTTATTACCATCCTCATCTTCATCATTACCATGTTCCACAACCATCATCATCACCATCACTATCATCACCACCATCACCACAATCATCATCATCATCACCATCATCGTTGTCACAATCATCGCCATATTCCACAATCATCACCACAATCTTCATCATCATCATCATCATCATCATCACCACCATCACAATCACAACCATCATCATCATATTCCACAATCATATTCACCACAATCATCATCATCGTCGTCATGATCATACCATCATCATTAATATAACCATCATAAACATCATACCATCATCATTACCACCACCATCATAATCATACCATCATCATCATTGTCATGATCATACCATCATTATACAATCACTTACAGTTATACTGCTTGTTAATCATCAACATTAACACGGAACACCTCTCCTCCCGTCAAGTAAATGTTTTATTATTTCCTATTTCTTATCAGCCCTGTTTTCGAAACTGAAAGGATTTGTAATGGTTGCTGTGACAACGCTAACATGAACTCAAAGGTAAGATCTGTATTTTATACTTTCAAATACCTATATATCTACCTTTATATGTAAGATACCTTAAGATATTTTTTCTATTTACACTTTCTATTTTCGTTACTCGTGTTTTCTGAATTTTCTATTGACCTTTTTTGACCTTTTTTTTTGAAAAAAAAAAAGAAAATCAGCTTACTGTCTCTGTCTAGCCCCTGGTATTGTATTGTATTGTATTGTATTGTATTGTATTGGTATTTCATTGAAATTGTTTTGTGTTTTTCACAGGATTGCTCGAGTACGGATGGTAGACCAAATGGCTCAGAGTAAGTGAAAAACACTTCGTATGAAGCAGTAACTGTGTCTTTCAAACTCTTGTGTTAACAATAGCACATGAAATTTGGTCTTAACTCACTCATTTTCAAACTCCGTACGCCTCCTGAAAACGTTTTTGGCTGAAATAACAAATTCCATACGTCCTGTTTATGATCTCTCAAACGTTAATCAATATTAGCTTCTCCGGGAGCTTATTACAGAGGTGTGTGGTAATGCAGATAATGGGATATAGAACACTCGGACTTCTTCAGAACGCGGTAAAACGTTTTGAATATTTTACGAAAATTTCGCCATCATAAACAAAAGAATATTGATAATTTTTTTCACTATTCCTTGCAGCCATAGGGTGAATTACATATAGTTTACTAGCATAAAAAGTTTGAGGCTAAAAGCTAAAATAAAATTGATGTAAAGATCTAAATTTATCCATTATCGAAACTATAGAATTACAAAGATTGTAATAACTCACAAAGCGTTCTGAAAAAGTCTGAGTATGGCTTAGGTTTTGTTTCTGTTTTGTTACCCAATCAGAGAGAAGTTCTATTTTTTAGCTAGCCAATGAGAGAGAAGTTCTATTGTTTGACTATCCAATCAGAGAGGAGTTATTTTGTTTTGTTACCTAATCAGAGAGAAGTTCTATTGTCTACCTAGCCAATGAGAGAGAAGTTCTATTGTTTGACCATCCAATCAGAGAGAAATTATATTGTTTGGTTATCCAATCAGAGAGAAGTTCTATTGTTTGGTTACCCAATCAGAGAAGTTCTATTGTTTGGTTACCCAATCAGAGAGAAGTTTTTGCGAGCGTCTATACGGCACGACTTTCCAATCCTCTCTTGGGCCGACAAGATAGTTCGTAAGGGGGTGGAGTGGGGTTGGGGTGGTCTACTCAAGCACCAACGGAGTTTTATAAACAACCTTTTCTCAAAAATTGTTTTGTTGAGGATCAGATTTTTAACCGAAAAGTGTTTCGCTCTGATGGTAAACAAGCATCCTGTTTATTGACTCTGTTGTAGGGAGAGGCTGAATGGAGAGCAGGAAAATGACGCCACAGATGGTAAAAGTAATAGTTTGAAATAATGCATTATTCACCAGGTCTTATTCACCACCTCCGCCATCTTAAATGTCGGGGAAAGGTGAATCACGTGGTCCTACAGCTAAGCGAGTTTTCGGGTGCTTTCAATTCTTGTCGTATAAAGTTTTTTTCTTTAATAACAAACGGAACTTTTCGCCATAGTTTTTATTAAAGTATGGTCAAGAAAGACCTCTGTGCTATGTTCCACAGCATGAGCGATCGTCGGTATTCGGATAAATAGGTTTTCGTGTTGCAGTTTCGTTTTGTATCGTGTTTGTTTACAACATCTAACAATAAAAGTATGGCGAAGCGAAGTTCCGTTAGCTGAAAAAAGCTTTCCACGACAAAAAGTGAAGAACTGAAAGCAATGAACACGAAAACACCGGGAAACTTCCTGCAAAACTCTGAATTTCTTTCTCTGAAGAATCATGTGATTTATTTTCTCCCATCATTTCTCTACGGCGTTCAAAGATGGCGAAGATCGTGAATGTAATATTGTTAAATGTACCTCTTGCAGTAGAATGTGATTGTCTCTTGTGATTTGTCATATCGCTGTTACTTCGTAAACACATATTTGAAAATAAACTACTTGCCGATTGATATGAAGCCTTTCAGAACATTTTTAGCAGCTGCTCCGGCAATTTACTTTTGAATTTTACTTGGTAAGAAGTCATTAACATCCTCCATTGGATTACATACACGGTATTCAGAACTGAATTCTACATAATACTTTTCAAGAATTTTGTCAAATGCAAAAGTTGCATTATGTTTCAAGGGCGAAGGAAACACTTGCTTTTGGCCGACAAAACATTCAAGTATCTGCTTTGGTCCTGCAAGCTGTTCAGCTGAGAGGGATGTTACTGGAGGATCACTAGAGTGAAGAAGTATCAATATTGTTCGGGCAGCTGTCGAGCCTGCGGGATAGCTTCCTGTGCTCAGATGTATGGTTTTGCTGTACTGAGAAACGTGTTTTCTAGCTCGTCCACTTAGCTATTTTTAAAATGATTAACTCATTCGGAATTCCCCTAATGAAATAAAGTTTCTAATCGAACTAGAATTGTGGGCAGTTTCACATTTTCTTTCGTCGCTTTCCATAACCAGTACAACTTGTTTTATAGTTCGCACAGGTGGCTCTTCAGAGACGGAGAAGCAAAGCAAGACAACTGACTCCGTTAGTCGTTCAGAATGCTCAGAATTATCCCTATTTGCCCGAATCGAAAACAAAACCAGCATTTTTGAACGAAACAACAAGGAAATAGATGATGCGGACGTCTCGAAAGAAGTCGAGGAACCTCGTCAAAGCGAAAGGACGTTGATGGTTTCATATCCTTCAGACTCAATTCACTCGAGTGCAGCGGACAATGTTGTTATACAGTCTGTGGTCACGAGGCCCACCTTTGAACTGACGACAAGCCTGAAACCAACTAACGGTGAGTACCATTCAAGCAGTTGAGAATCGTTTCTAGATTTTAGTTAAACCTTCGAATTGTAGCGTAATATATTGCTTATGTACACACGAGAAAGAAGTTTGAATACCATTTAATATTATTGATCGTAAACTTCGATGTGTTCCTGTCGAAAGCGGAAGTTTTGTCAGTAAGAACATTCTTTTCACATCGACCTTGTCGCAGGTGTTCGGAGAAATTGCACTTTTAAATGACTTCAGAGGTAGTTAATATATATTTGATTTCATTAGTTTTCCGTACGTATTACTGTCTTGTTTCTGTTGATTCTGAAGTTATATATTGCTATTGTACGCACTAGAAGAAAGTTTGAATAACATTATTGTTGATTGTAAACTTCAATATGTTCTATCGAAACATTTTCATTTCTACCGGGCAGCCGGTGTCCTCAATAATAATAATAATAATAATAATAATAATAATAATAATAATAATAATAATAATAATAATAATAATAATAATAATAATGATGATAATAATAGTAATAATAATAATAATAATAATATCCAAAACTTATCAGTTACAAACAAAATCTGAAGGTGCAGTATATCTACTGGAGATGGAAACTGCCGTAAAAAATAAAAAGCAATTATAGTAACAAAGAAATGGAAACCTTTCTTTAGCCAAAACAAGAAAAGAAACGAAAAAACACAACATTTTTTTCTTTTCTTATCTCATTATCTCTCCTTTAACTGTTATTTTTGAAACTCTGTAAATGTAAATGTCTATATAAATACAAATTGTAAATTTATTAAGAATATAAAAGATAATAAAAAACAACAAAATAATAATAATAACTTAAATTAACGAGAGCATAACATATTACAGTGAAAACTGAAAAACTAGTGGCTCTCCTTGCTATAAAATGTAACACGTTTGAATACAAATCTATCCACACTGACTGTACTATCGGTACTACTTAACTATCCACAGCAGTTCTAAAAATATAAGAATTAAAATACGAGATAAAATTTTAAAATATGGAATGCTATGATCTAGATCGGTAAATTGACTTAATTCGGATAAATTTAGAAAACTATTTCTTAAAAGACTTGACACTCTGGCTTTGTTTAAGTTTAAGTTCTGACGGCAGCGAATTCCAGAGTTTAGTGGAACTAAAGATAATATTCAGCTGTATCTGCTGTACTTTGCTCTACTCTCATTTTTGTTAGTTTGTAAATTGTAATAATTCCAATTGAAAATAAAACGTACTTTCAAATGCAGTATTGAGAAACATGAGCTTTTATCTATGCGAGCGGTTGTGAAAACTGCTCAGAACAACCGTGCCATCAAAAGAGTGTTGTTATCTCTTATTTCACTGATAATTTGTTTCTTCCGTTTTCACACAGGTCCAGACTCCACTGGTCACGTGGTCTATGCCCACGGCATGACCACGCCCCTCGCTGCGTCATCGGAGACTCACGTGATCCACTCTCCCCATCGTCCGAGCGAAAGGGCTGGTTCTCCATTTCCCTTCACGGAAAGACTCAAAAAACTTTCAAAAATAGCCGAGGATCGAGTTGAACCCGAGAAAGGTCCGCCTGCCACGTTAATAGGGAGCCAATCCAAAGGCGATGAGACATCCTCGAGAGTGTCGTATCATTATTCGGGTAAAACTACAGACGTTATGTCCGTAAAAATAAGCAACGGGCAAATTGAGACTGCAGTTGTTAATGCTTGCACTGGTCTGCCTGTGACTCATTTTACCACGTCACTTGTACCTCAGGTTCCAGTAGCGTACGATGGACCGCCTATAACTCCTTTAATGAGCATCGCTCAAACAGTCTCCATGGCAACCAGTGCTATGCCCAGAATAGCTCAGACGGTTGCCATGGTTACCAGTGAAGGCCCTGCGCCATTAGCAATTCATTGTGGTAGCTCAGCTACTAAGACTTTTGGATCTGTCCGAACTGAATTCTTTCAACAAACTGATGACCTAAGCAGACTTTATTCTGTTGCTACGTCAACTGCGGGTACAAATGTAACGCAAGATGTCATGCAGAATGTCACGCAATCTTCACATCTAAAAACTGATAGAGAATCTGATTCTTTTGATACAGAAGTTGCGGTAAGCAATACTGCTTCAGGACTTTACCGTCCAACCGTAGTGGTAAGTAACGTCGACAAAATAAATAGCAATTCTTCGGACCACGCCAATATTTTTAATCTCAACGTACCTGGCAAAGATATCAACGAAAGGAGGCAAACTGTGATAGCTAAAGCGCAGGAGAACATAACTCTGTACCCTGTACCCGTTAATAATCAGAACAGGGGGGTCAACTTCATACCAGTGACACCGCTGAATATTCGTACCGTTGCCCCTGTTAGAGGATTTTATGCTTACGGCAGCTCTGCCACAAGTCTAATGCCCGCGCGCTCAGCACCTGTGGGTCATGCACTGTATAGATATCAACCCACGATTTCCAATTTTACGGCTTTTCGCCCCGTACGAAGGCCACCAAGTCATAACCAACCATTTCCTGCACCCGACCACGTAATTGTTCAGTGGGACAAGAAATCCGCAAGGGACTTGAGTTGTCGTGAAACATTGCAGCCTTCTCCAGAACTCAAAGTTTCCCAAATGGGATTCCGTCCCGTGTCACCAAATGTGAAGGTAAATAGTACTGCACTCGCGGGTTCGGGTGTCGATTCTACCAAAAGTTTGCCCTCGCACTTGAAACGCGAGAGCGACCTGTCAGACATGATTCACTTGAGGCTAACTCATGGCCCCAAAAATCGTGAAGGTGAGATCGACAGGCGCGGGTCAGTGGAACAAGAAGTAGAGGTTTCTGGTTCATCATATTCCTTTGAATGCGCGTTAAACGACTCATGCGAGAGTCCTCTCGCGACCGTTTTACAGTTGCGTTGTGATTCGCCCGTTCCGTTTGGAACTTCGTCGAAATCTCGTAGCTCAAACTCCAGCAGTGGTTCGACAACAGACAACAAGAGCACGGACTTTGCTAGCACGGACTTTGCCAGCACAGACTTTGCAAGCACAGAAGACTCAACGAACAAGTCCGATTGCAAATCTGTTTCAGAATGTTCGGAAAAGGAATTGGAGGAGATAACACCAGGCAATTACGATGCTGCTGACACTGTTGACTGTGTTGACTCTGTTACATCTCCGGTTTTGAAAAAGAAGCGCTCCAATGTAAACATCATCTCGAAGAGGTTAGAGGCGCGGTTACCCTCGCCAGTCAAAGAACGTGCCGATGTGGATCTATTTCGGGATCCGCGGGAACTCACGCGGGAAGAGCGCGCATTACAAAGAGCAATGTTGATGTTTTGTGAGATGGAGATGAAAGAGAAAGTGCAGTCTGAGGCCGCTGTACAGAAGAAACGAAGCAGACGGCGACTGCGGCGGCGTTCAAAGGTATCGTACAGGCGGTTTGGGTTTGCGATTAGGCGTAATCTGTTTGGGCTTTGGCAACCAAATCAAAATTATACGGAGAGAGAGCTTGTAAATATTTCGGGGGTTATCTCTTAAGTGTGTAAGGTAGTTCAGAGCAAAATAATCGAAGTTCGAGTTTTAAAAAACAATCCTGATATTGTTTACGTTTCTATTTTGATATTCGTTTAGGACTGTTTTCGTTGCTATGCGGCCCTTGAAGTCAGGCTCCCGACAGTCCTTAAAAATCCTGGAAAGTTCTTGAATTTGGAAAACAGATTCCAGGCCTGAAAGGTCCTTGAAAATCAGTCGAGGTCCTTGCAAATTCTTGAATTGATTACCGGCTGTACCACCAGAAAAATGACTGTTGAAATTTTTGGAGCATTTGGGAATTTTTAAAAATTTGCATAACTTCAAATTGTATTTACCACAGAATGTCCTCGTCTGCTAGAAAAGGCCCTTGAAAGCCCTTGAAAAATCCATGAATTTCATGTTAACCGTGTGAAGTGTTTTCGTCTCTCTGAAGTTTGTTTAGGATTGCCGTCGATAATAATATTAATAATATATGGCTAATGAGGGCAAAGGAGACTGGAGTCAAGGATGATATAGGAGCCAAGTGGGAACTGGGAAAGGAAAACGCCCTCAGCTTCCCACTGCCGAGTCGCTCAGGGCGTTTGGCCCCTCCAACTCGCTCTTCGTCCTGCTTCACCTATCTTTGCCATCATTCGCCATATCCGCTTATAGTTCCGCTTTGTCAGAGTTGCCTGTTGAGGAGGCTAAATTCGTTTGAAAAATCGAAACTTCCGAACCATGATCGCTACTGTTTCTATCAAAATTGTTTCGTTCATACTGTCGTGCATTCGCAGACCGAAAGGAGTTGTGTGGATATCAAAAACTAAAGAACATTAGTTGTGTGATGGAGAGACAGTGACAGCTAGTATTAGACAATGATTCGTGCTTTCTTACTTACAAGCATTGTCCTGCGTGGCTCTGTATTCTAGTTAGACGAGAGAGAAGAAGAAACGAGCTAATACTTGTAACTAGAACACCGAGCCACGCATGCGTATACTCTACAGACATCTATCCATACCACGCACACGTGACTTCGACGCGCTTTGTGCGAGGTCGACAACCCTTTTTATCGGAATCTGTGCGCACAAGATCTATAACGTATTTGTGTCTTTATTTCCTACAGTCGAAATCTATGGAAATGTCAGGCAAACAAGGACCAGGTAATGCACTTTATTCCTTTCACTTTGGTTGTAAACTTCGATCCTTTGAAAAGACTTGGTGGAACATACAGTTTTGCCTTTGTGATCAAACATCGTGGAAACACAGTGCAAGTTTCAAACTTGCATTCAACTGGCGTTTCGTTTGGCCACCAACTTACATGGACTCGCACTGACTTGCCAATAAAGGACGGGCATTACTAAGCAGTGAATCGGCGAAACAAAAAAAATAACAGCAAAATAATAATGATAATAATAATAACAACAATAACATCAACAATAATAATAATAATAATAGTAATTGCGTTCGACGTAAGGAGAACGCAACCCTAATTGTGTCGCGGGCTCAGCTTCTATACCAGGATGATTTGAGAT
>JAOEHT020535871.1:0-16513 GCA_025448195.2 Parazoanthus atlanticus | reverse complement strand
CTTATCTTATCTTATCTTATCTTATCTTATCTTATCTTATCTTATCTTATCTTATCTTATCTTATCTTATCTTATCTAGAGTACTTGTTTTATCGTCTATTATATCCAAACCAGACTTTGATCGAGTAAATGCGGTACTTGTTTTGTCAGTTCTTGCCATGCAGACTTCATTTTCGTTCGTTCTTCTAATATTACTTCCGTAAGTTGTGTTTTTTCTGTTGTCTGATTGACCTTTTCTATGCTTCATTTAAATCTGTGTTATAGGTTGAACTTTTCCCCGAATGTAAAGTTTGAAAAAACATTAAGCTTTCAGTTCAACCTATAACACAAATCACATTCAACCGGATGGATGAATCTTCACTCAATTACTCATATTTTGAGTGTCCTTATATTTATTCCTTCCATGATGGAAGCAATACATGGCTTAGGTTTTCACACTAGCTGCTTCCTGTAAAATATTGACTCATTTGTTTTACAACCAACTAATCTGGACTTTTAGTTTCAATGATTTGTCAGTTTTTGATCACCTAAACGTATTTCTAGGGAAGAAAGACATTATTTAAAACAAAATAAAACGTTTCATTTATTTGCGGTGATTTACAAATTGCATTCAGAAATAGCTGACGGTTAAGTTTATGGCAATTTGTTATTTGCCAAACGTTCAGCATTTCCTTCGCTTTTTGGTTTATAGCTGACGGATAGGACTAAACTAATAACTGAATTATAGCAAACCATCGGTGTTTAGTTGTCAAAACCGACTTTAGATTTCTGCACAAAATCAGGTTCTGTGACTATTCAAAATTTTCGTGTTAGCGTAAATCTTGCTATAGATTAATACTTTAGAGAACGTTCGACTGATTGACAATACTGATTGGAAAGAAAGTCTTCACAAAAGGAAAAAAACATTCTGTGGCAATGTTTCACATTGCTTTTACAGAAATCTCATAAAATATGGCAAACAAGTAAAATAGTCACCAAAGACTAAAAATAAGTCGGAAGTATATAGATGCTTCCAATGGCAAATCATATTTCCAAATTCATTGAATGTTATTACGATATGTTATTGTTTTGCATGTACAATATCAAAAGAATCTGAAATCGTATTGTGTTTTTAGCGTCATTAGCGGGTATTAAAAAAATTGACAATTCAAGCAAAGGAATATATTATGGGAAAAACGTGTAATCTTTAGAAGTTTAGATAAAATGGCTGGACATATATAACTACTGTTATGTAGCAATGTTTCAGGTTTGAATGCCAAAAATTGTTAAAAGCAGGTGCAGATTTTAATGACCTAAACATTTTCGTTGACAAAGCCACTTACGTCAGTTGACGAGAAGTTCAAATGCGTCAAAAAATCCCGTTTATTGTGAAATTTATTTTTTCATATTTACGTTCTCAAATCAGCATTATTTATAACGTTGCGTATTTATGAAGCCGACCAAGAAATTTAATTTCAATCCTAAAACTGCATTTCAAAGGAAACTTTTTTCACTAAAATTGAGTTGTTTCTTCCAAGACCTAAAACAAAGCAGGAGCTATTGAATTTCGACAATATAATGATCCTATTTATTTAAGTATTTAGGGTTTCCCTTTTACACTGAGTACTTTTTGAATAAATTTTCAGGCATCAGTTTTCGGTATTAATTAAAACATTGTGTTGTTTTTAGTATTTTAAAACACGAAGGGCAACAAAAGTATCCAGTTCGCAAATCCTTATTTCAGGAATCACTTCTGATTATCTGTTGGCTGAGAATGAAGGCATATGGAGCGAGTGCTCGTGACCGTGGGTGTTTTGGCGCCTAAACCAGCAGTAGCTTTGAATGGACTTTTTTTCGTCAAACAAAAACACAAAGATCTGTCACGTGATTGCTATCATCTTGCGAAGTTTCATTCATGTTTTGTTGTTGACAGAACCGTGAAAAGAAAATATGGACAAGTTGAAATATCAAATACCATGTGTATCTTAAATAATAAAAAAACAAGATGCAACCATGTTTTTCTGTGTACTTTATGATAATTTTTCTTTGTTTTATTGCTTCTCGTAAGAAAACGCAAGGATATCGGTCTTGTAAATCTTCAGACTTAAGTCCAGTCTCGCTTAGATTTTTTTCCCTTTCTGTATACTACTGAGCGTTCTCCAATTTACAATTAAAAGTTTCTTAAATTTTTGAAAGATTTAAGCTAAACTTAAATTTAAATCTGCACTAAAAAGGAAATAATTCAATTTATCCAAATCGCCTTAAATTTACAGTGTGACCATGGCAGCGTTTTCTTCGTATTTTTCCAACGAGAATTTTAAGTGCCCTGATGAGAACTCTAATCCATTCCTTGAGAATTTTAATGTTTCTCCAATTTAGAACAAAGAGCTGACTAGAATGTTAGTTCATTTTCTTTCGTAATTACCTGATAAAACTAAAAGCAAAATTTTCGTTCCGAGAATGAAAACCCTTTGCGTGTTGTTTTCTTACTGTTTTGTTGTAACTGCATACACCATTCAAGTGCAGCCAAAATCTGGGAAAATATGATTGGTCTACAGATAGTATTTCTACTAATTCGGACGTGCAACTTACATGTCATATTCATGAAATTTAAATACGATTTTTCCGTTTACTTATTTATTGTAGTATCTTCGTGTGAACACTCATTTTCATTTTCGTTTAAGGCAGGGACAATTGAGGCCAGGCACGAAAGAGCCGAAATTACGAAAAACGTTGCTTGGGGATTTCCTGTATTTTTAGCGGTCTCTTTGACAAAGTTCACGTAGTGAATGCGATAGAACAATCAGATGGCTGTGTTCTTTCCCCGTTCTTTCATGCATGCCGCATCGTGTCGTGTTCATTAGACTTAAAAGATGCAAATTTGTGTTTGACACAATGCAATATTTTTAATTTCCTAATATCTCGAAAATGAATTCAATAATGAATTGATTTCTGGAATAAGAGTCTTTGCTCGCGACCATGCAAAAATATATTTCTGGTTTTTGGATCGTGTTCGAGGTATGTTTAAACAACAAAACGGAAATGGAGACATCCTGTATAACAGAGTTGGTTGTGCTTTGGACAGCAAGGCGTTGATTTGTCTTTTTTCTATTTAAGTCCGCGAATGAAAGTAGCTGTTCGGATCAAACGAAATCTTATTAATTATTTCTGCTATTTACACACGAAATTGGACGAGCCATTAAGGTATCAAAACGCGGTAAGTGAAAAACGTAAAAACCCTACTATTTTAAAACACCCAACGGCCACAGATAAAGGTTTGAGATCACGGTTAGTCTTTCCTCATATTTAAGATGGGCATTGTCACTTGCCCCAATCACAAGCACAAAGTGAGGTTTAAACTTCGTTGCACTATGCTCCACGTGACCTGTAGATATGATCAATAAATTTTAGGCTATATCTCAATTCAATTGGTCAGTATCGATAAAGAACAATTAACTAAAGACACCCTTTCGAACACATGGTTGGCTGATCTAGATTAAAACATTTTCTGATATATTTACCTTTGTTTATAACACACCGCTATATTTACATTCATCTTTAATCAACCCGATATTTTACTAGTAAATTAAAATGCGATAGTAGAAAGCTCCACACACTTTCTGGATCCGAGCGTAGCCGATTGTGGTTCTGTCTTCCTCGCATATTGCAAACCTCGGCTAATTTCAAGCAGAAGTTAAAGCCAAAGTACAAGACCGAATTATTCTATCTTGGACTAAAAAGGTAAGTAATGTTTGCAATAAACCATTGTGTTTTCAGATAGCGTTGTATTTACTCATTCGTGTACGTAAAGTCTACTTCGCTTTGGTTTGCTTTCACTCGAATGAACGTTTCTCCCATATCAGAGATTTTCAATCTTGAACGTTTTTTTCGCTGCATCGTTTCTCGAGTACGGTTTGTGCGCGTTCGCTTCGTCTTCTCTCCACGTTACAGCAACTTCTCGTACAGATCGAGATCACCAAGTGACAAAATACTCGTCATCTGAAAGACAAATATGCATTTGGATCCTACTTTCTAATATTTTGTAATTTTATTCCGATTTTTGCTGTCAATTCGTACACGGCTACTAATGCTTGAAACGAATATCACAAAATAAAATCGTTTGACAGGAGATTGAGCCCAGGCGAGTCAGTTCAACTTGTGATGTTGGCAGCCCATTTAATTTGAAGGTAGCACGCAAGAAATACATTCTCTCGAAACGTTCGTATCAAAATGTTTTTCACCTTTATGAAAATAAATTGTGCAAGCACCTTCCGTGTGTGCTGATTTATTCGCCGAACAAATTCACTTAACTCGATGCAGCAGAGACATCCAAAGGCAGTGTTTTGTTGATCAATTCAGTGACTGTGTGAGTTAATGGCCAGGTACTCGACTGACTAAGAATAAATGCTTACTTATTGATAAATGAAATACATGGTTCGATCACTTTCAATGGGCATGCACCGAATTTGAAAGATTAAGACAGTTTTCTGAAGATCGACAGCAGTTCGACGGCTTCATTGAGTTTTGTAATTTTCACTGGAGACTTTTGTTCTTTGAATCACCTGATTAACATTGATAGTCATGGAGAGTTGCGAAAAAGTATCACTTCTTTAATTTTAAGAATAGACAATTCTGTTTCTTGTTAGGGACAAAATAAACTAACAAAAAGATTCCAGCGAATTTGCTTTTGCAAAATATCTGTCTTAGTCTCCACATAAAACACATGTGTTGCATATCGAATAAGGGTGCAGAGGGTGAAAATTGCTGATTCATACCTTAAAAATTCGCGAGGCCCGCAAGGACAAATTGCCCTTGCGCCTTGCTGCAATCCCTTTCTTATTTCATTTCGGCAAACAATGCAGCTATGTGTTTTTCTTAGCTTAGAGCAAATTTTGGCTGTAGAGTGATCCTTGAAACAGATCTTGTTTTTGTAATCCATGCCAGGAATTAACGATCCCGACAGTGAAGAGTGTTGTTTTGCTCGTGCGTTTGGCAGAACGAATGGGGTTACTTTCAACTGTTTTTACACTGTCGCTTGTTCGAAATTGCTTTGTTTTTTCGTGTGAGACTCAAATTAGGAATACTCATTGGTTTCCACAAACCGGTTTTTGCCAAAAGTATTTTCCTACCCGATTTCTTCTTCTTGTACTAACTCATTACTGGACGTGGTGGTTGATAATACAGGTTTAGATGGTTTCGGAAATGTTTTCGGTTCGGTTTCGTTGACGTTCTGCTTTGTTGTTGTTGCTATTGTTGTTGTTATTGCCGCTGTTGTAGTTGTTGTTGTTGTTGTTGCAGTTGTTAACGCCGGTATGTTCCCGTCCTCCCACCTCTTGTAATGGTTTTCACTTAATGGCAAAGGAACGTTTAGGAATTTATTTCAATTGAATATGTCAGTACAGCAGTAAAAACCACTATACTTTCTTATCTTACATTAAACCTCAAGCTCTGTTTTTTGTTGATGAAGCCATGATAACGAACTTGCTTCAGTTATTCTGTATTCTTCCTTGTCAGCAGCTCTCGTGTCACTGATTTAACAATCTGGTAGTCAACCATCTGACGTAAATTCTTGCGTATTTCTGCATTATCATTATCTAGAATTCGTCATCGTATGCGATAACACAATTGGACCAAAAACCCGAGACTTTAGTATTGACAATATATTCCCTTAGTTCATTCACTCAATCACAAGACTAGGCTAAACCCTTCATTAACTCAAGAACAGACATGTGACAAGTATTTTAAGACAAAAGCAAATTGGACAAGATTTCAAAAATTTCCATTAAGTAATTAGTCAATCGGTCATTTTTTTTTAAAAAAAATGCAAAAATATTTTTTATAATCGCTGAACAAGAGGACTATTTCTGCTGTCTAATTATTCATGCTTTGTCAGGAAACCCTCGATGCAGTTTTGAGGCAACAGGAAAAACGATTTGAACATAGCCTCGTGCATAAGTATGCTTGGAATCTATACTGCACGAAATGAATGAACTTTGCTAAAAATTTACTAATTTCGAATAATATACTTACAGCATAGTGTTTGATAAAGGGAGAAAGCGCGGAGCGATGGTCATCCTAAGAAATTTTACTCTTTTATTTATAATTATGGTTCGTCTGTTCGGCTCAAAAGCAGCGGCCATTCAATTAAAATTGTATCGTTAAATTTGCTGCACTATAAGTAGAGTTAGTTGAATGTCATGAAAAAAAAATCAAACACTTTTCCTGCTAGGCCTAACATTCAATTAAGGCGAGTCGAAACTCGTGGTTATTTTTCAAATAAAGAAGCGTTGCTTCATCTTCAGCGGATCGATGTATTCCATACTGAAGCCGTTAACCCATAACTTTGTTAAAGGAACATAGCGTAATGGTGAAATAAGACCAAATCCAAGCAGCTTCAGTTGATTTTTGGTAGAAATTGTTCTTCCGTCAGTTACGGTTTAATTGAACAAGCAACGAATTGCACACAACTGCATGGGACAAAACATCGCGGATGTCGGAAACAATTTATCTCATATGAAGATAATTTGTTTCGCCGATAGCCGAGAGAATTTGTTTCCGATCGGTCCACAATATATTGGCAGTCGGTAGTACACGCTTATGTCTTGGCCTGATCTAGATGGCCTGAAACTCTATATTTCCATAGTTTTTCACTAAAGTGTCTTGCCAGCTCAGTTATAGAAACTGCCGCGAGCTACAGATTGAGTCATTGCCAAGCCAGCCGGTAAACTGAAAACAACACATCCAGAAACTTAGGTCTAAACTTGATTTTCGGTGAGTAAACGGAACTTAAGTCTATTCGAGCAGTTCTCTATTATTTTATATTGGTGGTTTTTTAATTCCTTTTCTTATTCGAACTCCTGTAGCATCGTGAGTATAATAATTTTCTTCTCTCGGGTATTTTTTACCGATCTATTTCGTGGTGAATGTTATTAGAGATAATGTTTAATGCACTAAGTATCACGGCATTGATCCGACAAGACATGGAAGAAGGCAGTCTAAACACCACTGGCATTAACATTCCTAATATACAGGGTTTCGTAGAAAAAGATACGCCGATTTTTACGTGAGTCGAAAGAGGAGTCAACCGATCATCTGCCGACACAATGGGTTATCACATGTTCTACTACAATAGTTATATGAAACACTGGACCTGTACAAATGTACCTATAATCTGTGTGTTTTTTTCCGACTATTCCTCGTGGAATTTCTTGTAGACGAAACCTTCACAACGCGCAAAGAAGCAGAGTTTTCAATACAGTTTTGTTTTGTTTTTGATTACTTTCTCAATATTCTGCACACTGGTACGTCCTCCGGCTTCAGATGAGCAACCAATTCAAGATTCGTATTCAGTCAGTCAGTAAGTACATTTGCGAGACAGATGTATGTAGAATATATTACAGTTTATTTGGATAACATTGCCTTTAAAGTATCACCAGAGAGAACGATAAAACAAACTACGGTAGAACCAACACGGTTACTTTCATTTGATTCCAATTCAAGTAGTAAGTAACAGGGTTTGAAATACTTTTAAATTCATGAGTTTATGGCGACTTTTCCCCACGCCTTCCAATTCCACATGGGTTTTTTTTTATCGCCTTACAAGTAGTTAAAAGTTTTATTTGCCAGTTTTCGCGTTTCTTGTAAAATTATCTCATTTTGAAAAATACAGGGAGAAACATTCACTTTCTTCAGGCGTCGCTAATTTTCTGTTTCTCTTGTCGTGTAAAACACACTTATAACAAGGCACAATAGATATTTTTGCACTCAAATAATAATGTAGAACATAAACTTCTTGACATAGATTAATCAAGTAAAATAAAAGCTCAGGACTTCGTCATAACAATCTTTGTGATTTGGGAGAAAACCTTCATGACGATGAAAGCTATGTTTTAGATATGGTATCCTTTTATCGTTTTCTTTTAACAGTTTATTATAACAATTAAGTCCACTTTTTTCCGTTTACCGTCGTTATTGGGTCCGTGACAAAAAAGCCGAAAACAAAAGTCGGGCTAGGCTTTCTAAGTACTGCTTATGCAAGCGTTGTCTGCCTTGTCGGTGCTTGTCATGGGAAGAAATCTACTATAATTTAGTCTATCTCAAATAGAAACACGAAACATATCAAACACGTACACTTGTTTTCATGGTTCTAGGCTCTCGCTTGACTGCTTTTTCTCGCCGAGCATGCGCAAAGGTAGCAATTCGCAACATGGCGTCTTGTCCCTAATCGATAACCAATTTTATTACGATGATGCGAGCCACGGCAAAACAATAAAAATAAGAGAGCGAGTAATGTGAGCCACAACCTTGAGACACATTAGGCACGATGCCGGCTACGGTAAATGTTCACAAACTTTTTAGTTGTTGTTATATGTGTTATTAAAGAGGTAAAATATATAATTAAGAACCTGTGAATATATTATATAGTATCATTTGACTATTATATATCAATTCATTTTATGTTAATAATACCCAGTCTTGAATGATAACAGCTAAATTCAAAATGTAAGCGTCAACATGAATATTGAATAGCCCTTTTCACGGTTCCTGAAAAGTAACCAAGCCTTTGTGTTCTGGCACCGAGGCGAAGGTTGACGGCCTTGCATGGGGTTGGAGATGTGAAACTGGTCACTGCCCTTACATGTCAAAGGTGGGAAGGGTTTGTATCAATGCTAAGTCAACCTTCGCCTCGATATCGCGTACTAATATAAGAACCGTGAAAGGGTTTATCGAAAACAGCATTTTTGGTGTTAAGGATATTGCAATCTAGAGTGAGAAATCAAACAATTTCAACAACTCTGCGTTAAAATCGCTGCAGAAAATACCCAAACAAACAGGTATAACAAGTAATAAAGGGAACACGTCCACCTGAATGCACCGAATCCCCGGGATTTTTCTGTTGTTGGAAGAGGGGAATGGGAGCTGCAATATTTCTTTGAGGATTGCACAGGCATTTTTGGGGGGCTCCCTTAGGCAAACGCCGAATGACCTTTCTTAAGATTTGGTATTTTTAGCGCCTAAAAAATCCCTAAGGATTCCAGATCAATATAATAGTCTTCATATTCTAAGATGTTGAGCAGTATCATTTGAATTTCCTTTTTAAATTTCATTTTTGGTGGCGCCATCGAGCCGCCATATTTGTTGTTGCCTGGCAAAAGTCATTCTCCCTGCCGTGAAATGAGTAGTTTCAGTTTCGACCAAAAGTCAGAAAATCTCTGACAAAACCTCTGACTTCCGTTACGGACTTCGTTTGGCCGTAGGCCGCGTGGGTTGCGAGAATGTTTTTCAGTTGGCTTTTTTTACAGGTCGGAATTGCGCATGCGCGAGTTGTAGCTAGCAATGCAAACTTTCCAGATGGCGCCTAAAAATCCCATTTTTGCAGCTAAATTTAGCAACGCTGCTATTTGTGTTTCCGTCAAGCCATGGTGGTCCGGACTTTCTTGTTGAGGACAAAAGTGATTGGTTGGACATGCTCCATTTTGGTCAACAATAAATGCCGTGCAAAAAATATCAGATGAATTTTTAAAAAGAAGGCAGTTTTGAGAAATAGATTCATTTACTTTGTGAGAGGAAATCTCTTTAAAATGTTACAAAAACGGTTAAAACTGATCGATGTTAGAAACTACACTAATAAAATGTTGGCAAAAGCGTAAAAGTTTTAACATGCACACATTTTTGATCCGTAATTCTGGACCTTCATTGCCGGAGAGGGTAATTTTTTGATCCTGAGCAGAAAACTAACCTTTTCCTCAATTTGCTCAGCTATTCTATGAAAATTGATTTGCGTTTTGTCGGAAGTTTAGGGCCATCGGGTAGCAAGAAATTCGAAACTTTGGATTCTTTGTCAATACGCAAAAAAATCACAAAATAACATGTTTCTGTTTTTCAGTACTGTTGGTCATCAGTAGTAATTCTTACAAATGGAAGTTTAGGACGACCTGACTGTTGGCAAGTGTTTGTTTATGGTCCCAAAGTTGCGTGAGCTCATGTTGACGTAATTGGACGGAAAATACGGAAGTGCTCTCTATTTTCATTTTAACGACTCAGAACTGACTAAAGACACGGCAATTCCGTTGCTATAGGTTAACCTAAATAAATAAATAAACAAATACAGAAGTATGTTTTAGATATCTATCCGAAAAGTATCTGGTATAAAAATCGAGAGTAAGTTTTACAAAAACTTGGTTTTGGTTATTTGTGCAGGTTTTTGGTTATCGAGTCCAGGCTAGTTTTGCCGATCCCCTTCCCACTCCAAGCTGCCGCTCCCATCTTTGCCGCCTGGTCTGATCTATAATCTGACCGCCGTCGTTCAAAGGGTGGATAGCACTACCTTATCAAGTGGACAAAAAAACACCTATTCACATGCAGGATAAGGATTTATTCACTGGAGATGTATATAGCACTGTCCAGGCGACTCCGACTTGGAATAACTTGTCTAACTTTGCCCATGCACTTTCATAATTTGGAGAAATTTTTTTACCTATTGCAAAAACGTCGTAAGTCACACTGTCCATCAAAAGTTACCATCTTATCACTTCACGGGTGTTTTGTGACCCGAGTAAAACTCAACCACTGCGATTTCAGCCCTCAACTGAGAATAAACTACAAAAATATGTACAAGACATGTCGGAAAACTCACAAACCAGCTATAAGTATAATTAGTTGTAAGAAGAAAAAACAGTTTGCTAAAAGCAAGAGTTTAAACACACAACTATTTCTTATCCTGTCTTTCTTTGTCCACAGTGAAAGGTTAACTGCGCAGTTCAGTTTTTGGTCAAATTGGCTGTGAAAATGGGATTTCAGACAGACGCCATCTTGGAAACTTGCCAGCGTTCGTCACACGCACGCGTAGTTGTTTTAGGCGACCTGTCTACGCAGTACTTTGATACCTTAATTATTATAATCTGTGCTGTAACTTAGCCTCAATTGGCCCTATTTTGCCGTCATTCGCCATCAGTTTATCACATTTTCAGGGTAAATTCAGTACTAGGCACGTGGCAGCAACTTGCAAAGGTAATAATTGAGAACATGTGTGTTGGTGACTGACGTATCACCTCATCCTCATCAGCATGCAGTGAAGAACGTAGGGTCCTGGTTTGATTCTAGGCTGAACATGTTAACACCCACATCAACAAACCTGCAGCTCCGCCTTTTATCACTTGCATAACTGATATCAGTCGAAGGATAAGAAAGTACTTATAACTTGCCAATCTGTTGAGCCGTTGATACATGCTTTTGTTACGAGCAAAGTTAACACAATTGTAATAGTCTTCTATACGGTCTTCCATCATCGCACATCTTGAAACTTCAAAGGGTCCAAAAAAACTTGTCACTGTCCTCGATCTCACAAATATTTTGGCTGCCTATTAAATTCTGTGTTAATTACAAGAATTAACCGCAATTTGGGAAAGGGGAGGGGGAAGGGGGACGGAAAAAGGAATGTTTTCTAAAAGTAGTTTTTGTAGTGTTTTTCTTATAAGATATTTCCAAAGTTGCCGACGAAAGGAAGGGGGGAGGGGCATGGGTCCCTCCCTTGAATCCACCCCTACATTCTAGAATTTGTAGAAAGCTTCGAGTAGTACAAACACAGCTAATACTTGGATGACGCGACTGCATTTTAGTCATTGGCAAGCAATTACAGCAAATCAACAGCTTCGGGTCAGTAACACAACTTTAATAAACACGTACTTATACAGTAGTTATGAAAACTTCAAAAACGTTAAGTAATACAATAATACGAATCATCCGAAATTTGAAAACAGTTACGGCCAAGATGGGCCAACATACATTTAAAAAACGTTCACCACCACCAACTGAAGTTAAAAGCCGTCTCTCTTCCTCGGACCAGTAACACAACAACCTGAAGAGGCCGAACCCATGGTAATCGAAGTCCCGATGAACGACTGATTTAATATAATTGTTTTGTGAAATATGTCAATAAGCATCATGAATGAATTTTTATTATTGCTGTTGTTCTTTTTTTCTGGAGTTTTCGCTAAGGTCGCAAAAGTTAATCCCCTTGGGGAAAATGCGTCCTCAAGTTTCCGAATCGCAAAAATTGAACACCGCAAGACCCCCAAATCTGAAAATGGCCCCGAAAATTTATACCAGCAAAATTTACCCTATACTGTACTAGAACAACAGCTATGTTGACTGCAGGCGATCACTGTTCCACTATAATAGTGCAGTGTGCACGTCGCTGCTCAGTGTCAGTTTGCCCGCTGTTAAAGCACTCTCACAGCGCTTTGTTCTTCATGGCTACATGTATCACATAAATGCCCACGCTTGTGCGCTACCACTATTAAATTCTGGCTGTTTCGTGTGCTTATTTTTAAAGTTTCGGAGCACCCCCCCTGGCTCCCTGGCCACGCCGTGCTAGCATTCTGGAATGCAAATTACGTATATCTTTCCAAACCAGTTTACTCTTATCTTAAAATCACACGTCTTAACGCGTTACTTAACAATACAAGATCTTATCAAACACACTGCTGTGGCTGCCGCGGCTGTGCACTTTTCGAGCCTTGTACCTTACTAAACTTGCTCACTGACTGAAAAGGTGATTGGATTCTGTTCATCGACAAATCCAATTGACGCTCCATCTGATACGGTCCATGTGTTTAACTTAATAAGTCTTCATTTCTAAAGAAACACGCTGATGCAAGGTCGCAAACATATTGGATTTTGTCCTAAGCGCTTCTTGAATGTCTCTTGGCATCTTTGGAAAACGCAAATATCGCAAAGCACGTGTTAGTTGTTTAGAAGTAACGAAATTTAATCTTCAGTGGTGCTTCCACAAGGTTATAAAGAATATACCCGAAAGGAAATGGCTCGCGGGCACGCGAAAAGCGATGAATGTTGGCCGTACGAGCTCTTTGTGTTGTGTTAAGCTTTGAGGGAGGTTCGAATCTCGCGTTTTGACAGATTTAGATTACATTTTCAGAGTTTGGCCAGAACGGTCCTATATCGAGAGAGAAAAAAAAATTACCACATGACTTTAGCTTAAAATCTGATTACAAAAACTTTAATTTTAGAACACTTACGCAATGCATAAACTGAGTGGGAGCGATCGCGATTTCTCATGCCCCCCTCCGACTGACATTTTTGGATTCTAACATTTGCTTATCGAAATTGCCTCAGCTGCGAACAATTAGCAATGTAAAATAACCTGGTATTGTAGCTAAGAATCATTATGGCGGGTTTGGATTGTCTGTGATCCGGCTTGATATTGCTCAGTTACTGAAACCGTAGCTACATGAATTGTTTGATTACCCACCACACTCCGACAAAAGAACCCTTTCTCTCTTCTAAGCCTTGGAATTTATGGTACAGTAAAACAGCGCATTTGAGAAACATTACCAGAATATCTTCATCCAAGTAATTAGTTTCGCTGATGTTAATCACTATCTGCAAATATTAATCTACAGTACAACCGCCCTTATCACCAGCATTGCTGATAAACTTGGCAGATCATCTTCTGTGCTCCATTTTTGACCAGCTTGTTCACCAAATGTTAACTAACTAGTTATTCCATTTCTTAATTTCTGTATTATATTTTATTTCGGTGACATATTCTACCGAAATTGAAAGTGTGATACGAAAATCCGATCTTGCCTGGACTCATAGCTTTATTTCACCAGTTTTGTTCAAAGAGTACAAACAACGCGACGGTAAAAAAATCTTGCCGGCAAACACTTTTACACGACACACACACGCACATACACACACACACACACTTACACGTGCACAAACGCGTGCCATTTATTCTGTTTAACTCTTTCAAGCGTTGAGGATTTTTCTTTTTAAAATGATTTTGTCATGTTTTCAGCTGTCTTCTTTTTCTATTTTGGTTTCCTTACATCTTTATTCCTTCCCTGTGTATATGTAACCGGCGACAAAAGGCCTGTCCTGCCCCACTGCACTTTGCACCATCAAGCTGTTTTGTTGAAGTCACGCCCCCCGCCCACTCTCCATTCAGCTTTATTCCCTTGGAACGGCCTAGCAAACAATTGTCAGAACGCAATTTCCGCCTCCAATTTACTGTTGCCTGTAGTCTCGTATAATGAAACCAAGCAAATGTGTTTTTCTTCTAGAACGCACAATCATCTCTCATTGGGCACACAATGACCAATGTATTTTCATTGGCTCAACGCAGTTCTTGACCAGTGTTGAGTGCTTGCCCTAATGACCTAAGCAAATTAATCAATTTTCTGCTTCTGAATAAAACTACATACATAATTGGCAAGGACGGATTTTGTTCCAAATTTAGCCTGACATACATATGTATATCGCATTTCATTATAGTGAATGAACTGGCTCGCTCGCTGTCTTAGGACACGGCTTGGCTTGGGGGCTTGAATGGAGTTGGATTATATGTAACCGAAAACAAAACAAGTCTAGTAGAAACTACTCATCGCATTTGCTATCCGATTCAATGATCTTGATGCAAGCATTCCTCTTTTGGCTGCCCTGTCCCGTCTGCTTTATTTTTGAAAGGTAAATAGCATGAAATTTGTGTTTCCTTGCAAGTGTTTGAGTTCTCTTGGACTTGTGTTAAATTCCTCTCGTCCGTGCCCTCTGAATCAGTATGCCAATGAAACATTTTATTAATTAATTAATCATGCAATCTTCTCTTTGCCCCACGATCTTGTAAAATTATAGAGATCGCTTTCCTTTACATGTTTGATTCCTCTTCGCTAATGCATTAAGTGTATGCTCAAATATTTATATATAAAATTGAATATTCCAGTTTTTCGGTGACTTGCTTTGATATTTTACTTGCAAATCCATCACTTGAATTATATCACAATCTTTTGTCTCAGATTGGCAGCAATAAAAATGATATTGCACGAAAAATGTTTGAATGGTCAGAAGTTGTGTTTAATATTCCTAAATAGGGCAACCGAAAGTGCACTTTCAAGTGAAATACCGAATAGGTCTCGATTTCGGTCAGTGTCAGTACCTTGTGTTTCAGCAAAATGTTAGTTTACACTGTGCCAACTCTCAAAATCAGTTTAACCGTTCACTTAGTTCGACCGATTCCTCAATACATTAAAAACACCTTGAAACACTTCATTTGGGCAAGTAAACTGTCAAAGTGCAAAAGCTTAGTGCAGTAGAGTTTTTGACTTATTTGAACGATTATTTTCTCCCTGATTGTGAAAGTATATGTTTGTGGTTACTGAGTTTGCGCTTTTCATACGTCATGTCACCCTTTAAAAACATGACCCGAAATTTGTGAAAACAAGAACAGCTTATTTATATGCGAGCACAACATAATTCACTGTATCATTCTGGCTCCATTATTACGCTGATTAATATTGTGCGAGCAGGCTCGAGAAAGATCCACAATAGCTCATAATGTAGAGGTCAGGTTCACTTATTACGGACCTTTGATTCAATAATCTCGTAAATTAAAATAAACGTTGTAACTGTAAAGTAGAATAACTCGAGACGCGAAGATTTATGACTGAACAAAACAGTTACAATCACTGCACAGTACAAGTTTTTGGTTTTCACAGAAAATTTTATTTCCATAATTTTTAATATATCGGTAGTGTAAAAACTCGGTGTTCAGAATTCCAACGATGGATTAAAAATGGCCTCAGCAGTATCTGGCTGGCGGCGGCAGAAAAACTTCATAATTCTTTCATCGAAACCGACACTAGTTAAGCTATTATTTAGACAAGTGGAAGTTGATACTGTAGTGATAGAATAAAGTGAGCGGAAACGCAATATCGTTACCAGTTCATAGCATTGCTTAGCTGTAAAGTGTAAAGTGCACTGTGGATTGAAGATTTCATGGTTTCATTTTCATGTCATTAAACGAAAGAGTCGGTCACTGTGACAGGGTTGTTTCTTTCATATTTGATATATTTTTTGGATCCGAAATGTTTATATATGACTGTTTTGGCGGGTTCCTACTTGAAGCAGCTGGAAGACAGCGGGCCGCGATGACAAACACGCTCGCAAAATTGGCGGGAATACATCACGAACATCCCACGCAGATGATCAGGCTGGTAAAATGTTTTCTTAAAGATTCATTTTGTTAAAAAACACTGCAAGTTTTAGTATACCACCAAGGACATTTTAGTAGTCAAAAATGGCCTTCTACGCAATAAAAAATAACAAATTCACACGAGAACGTTTACAGGTTTCAATACTGTAATCTCAGTCTAACATATGTAAACAAGACGTAAATCAGTTACATAATATCAGCGATAAGATAAAAATCATGCTTGTATAAGTCACTGTTTCATGTTTTTCTAATAAGGCAAATACCGAAATTAGGAACACTTGAGCTGTTCGTATTACATTTATACCATAGAAGTAACCAACACGGTAAACGCACTTCAGTCCACTGCGGAAATTCGAAATTACCATTGCGTGTAGTCGTTTCTATAATTAGTTTTATTAAATACCAAACACGTGATATTGAATTTCTGGTAATCTGATTGGCTCTGTACTCACGGTATAAATCCTATATCCTGTAGTTTGTCCAAATTTGGAAACTGACAACTTTATCACGGAAAATTTTCCC
>JAOEHT020535066.1:0-16516 GCA_025448195.2 Parazoanthus atlanticus | reverse complement strand
GGCCTTCGCAATAACCAACTTTTAAGGACAAACCTGGTCGGGACAATCGTACGAAAAGCCAGAAATTTAGGACATACGTGTCATACATGGGCTTAGCCGCCCTTGCTACTGCCTCAACAACAACAAAATCTTTATTTTCACCCAAAATATCAGAAACTTTTTTATATTAATTACAAAATTCCTCATTTAGAGATATCACTTCTTTTTTTTACATTTATTACAAAATTCCTCATTGAATAGAAGGATGACTTCCGGGATGGCCCAAGCATGGGGTCTGGGACACAGCGTCTTCGGCAAACTCGTCAAACCGGTTTTTCAAGCTGTGGGAGAGACGCGACGCGTGCTTTTGAAAGAAGGGCCTTGATCAGAAATCGTTGGGTTATCAGTTGAACTTTGGTAAGTAACGGCCTAACATTTTGGCTTGAATTTGTCTTGATTTGTTTCGTTGTTAGTACATTTATTTAAAAACTATATAAGGAAACTTTTAACCTGATTTGCATGTTACCATCGTTTAAATTAAAGGACAATTTCAGCTAAGATCAACATGTCGTACGGAGAAGAAGAATCGAAAGTGTATGTCGGAAGCATGGACTTCAACACGACAGAAGATGATTTAAGAGGGGCTTTTGAGCAATATGGCACTGTAGATGAAGGTAAGAAAACAGCGGCTGTCATCTATATCATAATTATACATCGAATATTGTAGGAGTCTTTCATTTTCGTTTTCAACTTTAGGGGCATCAAATATTGCACTATTGTCTATTGCGCAAGCGGTTTTCCCGTTTTCCTTTCTGAAGCCTTGGAGTCTCGACTCGATTTAAGTCAACGTAGTCAGAATACACTTAGTTTTTGACCATCGACTCTTGCATGGATTTTGAGCGTCATCGTGCAAACGAACAGGCAAATCTTTTCGGCACAGTCATGTGCTCCTCAAAACAGATCGCAAGTTATACACGAGTTGAAGGCCCTATCATTATCAATATAAGTGCCTTGTTATTTGAAAACTTACTATCCCGTCCACATAGGAATGATGAAAATCGAATATTTTCTCTCAACTGACATGCCGATAGCCGTTCCCTTTGCGAAGCTAAATTTTCCCTCCATTACATTGTATTATTAAGGTGGAGCTGAACCTCATCAGAGTTCCCACATAATAGACCACTTCACGCGTATGATTGCATTATGGGTACGGAGGGCAAGAATTACAGCAAAGTGTGAGGAAACTGAAGTTTTTGGATGATTTCTCCTGAAATTTTCAATTTTTAGTTTAGACTTTTCTTGGAGTAAAGATATATGTTTTAAGTACATGTTTTCTGCACAGATTTGAAGTGCTGATCAAATATATATCTGGTGTTGCTCTTACTCCATACAAATGCGAAAATGAGTCAAAGCGTGAATTTATTTCTCAAGATTCTTGCATTTTCTATTCATTTAGAGATAAATAGTTGCTAGAGCAGTTAAGCTAATGAAACTGTAGACTGATTATCAATAACAATTGGCATTTTAGTGTGCCTGCTACAACATTGAACGAAACTGTATCCTAAACTTGTATTGGTGAAACACTCACTACCCCATTCACAAACAGCAAACTTACTAGAAAATTCTGTCAGCTCTCATCTAGTTTGCGATCAGTTATGCCACTAATCACCATGTCCCTTAACCCTTTGAATTTCAAATTAATTGGCCGCAAATTACCCCCTGGTCCCAAATTAATTAAGCTAGCATATAAACAAAGCACGGTGATACTTTCTTTTCAAGAATATCTCAGAACTGGTGCACTGAACCTCCAGACACTTAAAACAAAAGTTTTTCTCCAATACCCAAGGATTTATTTGATGTACATTTCAACAAGTGGTATTCATTTAGTATTATAATTGCGAGCTCCAAAGTTTCAATAGTTCAAAATTCCTGCCTGTAAAGCAATGTCCAATCTCAGTTCAGTTCGACAGACTGTCAGTTTTACACATATTTTCACCCAAAATCTAGAAATTTTAGTCTTGAAACAAAACATAATGATTACAGAAAGATAACTAGGCACTTCTGAGCACATTCAGCAGTTCTTGTGCCACTGTTTGAAGCAAGTGCTTTTGTGATAGTCGTGATCAAAAGGTTTGCACACTGCCCTTCATGGTCTGTGGTTCCAAAAATAGATTCTTCCGCTCGCGGCTCGACTTTGCTTCTGTTTTCGCACACAATACTTACATAATTTATTTTCCGACTTTCTTTTACATTTGAAGCAGCTTCAGGCTTAAGTTCTACCAATGGCCAGCCACATTTTCTTTTCCGGCAAATCTCCATTCAGTTGCTTGTTTGCTCAGATCAATTTGAAAATTCCAACCTAAACTCAGCCGCTTTGTTTCACCATAAAAACTAATGGTTTCTTGTCTAAATAAGAATTTATAATACAGACTTCAAAAATGAAGAATTAAACATATTTCCATGATTTAGCAGATTTGAGAATCAATTTTTAGAAGCGATAAATGAAAGTCTTCGCGTCACTACTAACAGATAATTATAGTTTGAAATCAGTGTCAACATCGATCGCTCGACTGATTCAAGTGATGCCACAACAGAGCGAAGCTTTGGCAACATTTTGTGGCAAAAATACTGTGAAATTGTAATAACCAAAGAAACACACACTAGATATTTGTTTTTGATGTTAAAATATCTATAGTTTTTTTCCCAATAAGAACTCAACTTTATACATTTTGCAAACGGAATAATGCTTCTACCTCTCTAAAAACCGGTTCAAAATGTTCTGCATATTTACAACATAAAATCGACAGGTGCCTCAAAAATCCAACGCATTTTGAGTCTAAAACTTCTCGGTTTACTCACAGTTTTTGACAAATACTTTGCTCCTGATCGATGCCAGAAGAAGGGAATTATGTAGACTGCCGCTTCAAGTCATTTCTCTGCTTTTCCAGCTAAAATTTATGATTCCGCTTCTGCAGTGAACTCCTGAAAACAACGCGAGTCTAAACTGATCGAGCAAAATGGTGTCCACAGCAAAAATATAATTTTGACTCCAATTTTCTCCTCAAAGACAACATCCAACCGCTTTGTCTTGTATGACAAAACCAAGCTTCATGCACCAGGAACGTGATGGAATGTCATAGTGTCAAATGGAGTGTCAAAATTACATTCCTTAGAACCCAAAGAGAAAATAGCTTTTGATCACAAAGCAGTGCAAAATACAAAAAAATGCGTATTTGGGACCACATGGCAGATTGCACAGTACGAAAAACCGCGTATTTGGGACTCAGAGGGTTAAAATATGCACCTACTTTCACCCTTCGAAAATTCTAAAATTTGAAATTGAAAAGTTTGTGAGAAATCGCTGTAATTCTTGTCCTGGTTACCCACGATGCAATCACATGCCTGAAGTAGTTTTAGTTTGAAGAATCAAAGTTTTGAATCATAGGGGCCCAGTACCGTAGTTGCTAAAGGTTCACTAATAGTGATAAGTGAGAGGGGAAAAGATGGCAGGGAAGTTGTTAATTTGAAGGAATTTTTTTGCAGAAATGTAAAAAAAGTTTCACTACAAAAGAAAAATTGAAGTAATCGTGTATTTTTTATTCAAAGAGATGAACTTTCTAGTTTGATTAACGAAAATGTTTTAAATTACGTGAATAAACCTTTAATTAATGTATTGTATAAGTGTCTTGTGCAGATTATGCCCAAAGCTTCCTAAATATAAGTAGCAGTTTGTCTTTTGTGTTACCTGATGGCCCAATTTTGCAGAAATGTAAAAAAATAGTTTCACTATGAAAGAAAAATTGAAGTAATCATGTATTTTTTATTCAAAGAGATGAACTTTCTAGTTTGATTTACGAAAATGTTTTAAATTACGTGAATAAACCTTTATTTAATGTACTGTATTAGTGTCTTGTGCAGATTATGCCCAAAGCTTCCTAAACTATAAGTAGCACTTTGTCTTTTGTGTTAAATGAAAATCTTGTTACACTTTTTTTCTTTTTATGCCGCCTGCGGTTGTCAATATTGGCCTGTAAAATCTGTAAAACAAGGGGAAAAAATTGGTGTGGCCTTAAGTAAGTTCAAAATTAAATTTTGGAGTTAATACTTAATAGACGAATGCCAGCTAGTATGCTATCCGAGGATAGGTAGATAGAGGCTTTATTTAAACGAGGGTGACACAATAGTCGCCGCACACTTATTAACTTGTGGCCCTCACTCAGTATAAAGTGGAGTGGCACTTGCTCGTGCTTGCTTATGTGTTCTGTATTTTGAATTCTTTGTTCTCATCTTAAATTAATAACTGAGAGGGGGGGTTAATTTTTAATCAAGTTTATAAGTGTAAGGTAAGCGGGCTGGCCCGGCAAGTGGGGAGAAAATTTTTGTGTGTTCGTATGGGAAACAGTGTCCCAGCAACCGGGATGTTGACTTGCTTCCACATGCTCTCATCCGTCAGAGACCGCATTTATTTTGGTCAGCAAGTTATTTCTTGCATGCGTAATTGAAAAATTTTCATCCCACCTACCAGGATGGGCTGTTCATATGGGAAAATGGGATGGCTCGGCGCCACTCTGTCTGGCCTGGTTGCCGAGATCTCGGCAGCTGTTTACCAAGATCCGGGACAGCCTGCTTGCTCATATGAACGAAAAATATTTTTATATGAAAAATAGGGATGTGGCGAGATGTCGCCAAAACAGGCCAGCCCACTTACCGGGCTGGCAGGCCTCCATATGAACAGGCCCTAAGAAACTTCAATGATATCGTCCATGAGTGAGGCCTGTGAATTGTCTGGATGAAATGGTTCATAATTTTTACTTAAAACTTTGCTTTTGTTTCTTCTTTTGCAGCCATCATTGTCTATGACAGGGAAACTGGAAAATCAAGAGGTTTTGGTTTTGTCACATTTCAAAACCAGCGTGACTCTGAAGAGGCAATAAAGCATTTGGATGGCACTGTAAGTGATTTTTAGCTCAGTTTTCTACGTGTCGAAGCATCTTGCTTGCACATAGCCCTTTGTTACAAAGATGTTTTCCTTTCCAATTTTGTTTAGATAAAGGAATGATACCATAGTTTAAACAATAGTGTTGCAGCTATGTTAAACGGTAAAGTGGATTGGCAGGGATATTTATGAAATGAAACAAAGGCAAAATGTTGTTTTTCACATGGTAAGGCTTTTTATAGAGGTGTGGATTATTGTTATTTTAGATTATCCATTGGTGTCCTTCATTCATGGAGTTGTTTGATGACCAAGTTTAAACCCATCTTTATTATTATTTTTTTAAAAAGGAACTTGGTAATCGAACTATTAAAGTGGACAAAGCACAGGCTAAGCGCTCTGGAGGAGGAGGAGGTGGTGGAGGAGGATACAGAGGGGGAGGAGGAGGAGGCCGTGGATTTAGCCGTGGTGGTGGCAGGGGGCGAGGACGTGGTGGTGGTGGAGGCTATGGAGGGTACAGTGGTGGTGGTGGTGGAAGATACAGTGGGGGTGGTTATGGAGGTGGTGGCAGCAGTTACGGTGGTGGTGGGTATGGTGGTGGGGGGTACGGCGGTGGTGGTGGGTACAGCAACTATTCCTCTGGCGGCGGCTATGGTGGATCAAGCTACCAGTGTAAGTCTGAATGTTTTATTTGTTGCTACTTTAACCAAATTCTTTCTTCCATTCTTGTCATGTGCATGATTTACATTCAAGACTTTGTCCTATTAAACCTGCTTGTCAATAGTCACAATTTGTGAACGGACTCCCTCTCATCCCCCACTTGCCTGAGCAGGATTAAAGTACCTGACCCATGATACAAGGGACTGCCAGTCTGAAACATGAACCACTGCCTGTACCTGGTCTATACGATCGCTAATTTCAGGCATTATATATATATACAAGCTTGCTTGGGCATGTACACTTTTAATCTCCTGTTTACTTGTCATTTTTTAATCTTATCGTTTTCAAGGAACGTGTCTAATCCCAAGAAAACATTCAAATGTGTTTTGTATATAAATAAAGGTAATGATATTATGGCCTAAAAAATTCTGTTGAAGTTTGGAGATTTCCCCACCCAACCTATTCTATTGTTTTGCCCTGTACTATTATTTGGGACGTCGGAGTGCAGATTTGCAGATTAGGTTCTGGAGAATAAAGCATAAAGTTGCTGCAGGTTCAGATCCAAAAATATTCATTCAAATTATACTGCAAATCAAATTTTGAAAATTGCAAGGTAGTCTGATGATGTTTGAACTGATTCTGACATAGCAGCCACTAATGAAAAGGTGGTTTGACCATATTCACAAACTGCTTTTGAAAGAATAAATTACCAAAAACGGTCGAAGTAAATGAAAAGTATCTCTGCCTTGTTAGTTGCTGTCTTGATCAGTAGCCATTTTCATTTCATTTATTGTCTGTCGAAGTCTAAAATCCAAAACAATATATATGGAACTAAATACTGGAAAACTAGCTGTGTTCACTTGCCACATGTGGGCATTTAGTTAGTGGGTCTTATTTTGAGTCAGGTACTTTAAATACCTTGTCCTTTTTCCAAAACCTGCTGGTTTATTGTCTCTAATAATTGAATTAATTCTCTTTCACTGAATGTTTTCTTTCCCATCCATTCTCCTATTCCAGTTTTATTACCTTACTGCTCTTAAACCTGCTGGGTTTGTGCTGAATGAACAAAGATCCCCATCTATTTTGGATGTTCTGTTAGAAATTTTGAATGGTAAAATGTTTTATTCATATTAAATGGTATGCTTTTCCAATTTGCTGAACGACATATATTCATTTTCATTTTTTACTCAGATATTTTTTTGAAAAGCAAGAGAATTGCACAGTTTTGTCAATGTGCCTTTTAGTCCTCTTTCTTCTTTCTCAACACTGTACAGTTTCCAGTGTGTTCTGTTTCAACCATGACCACTTACAGCCCTCTTCTGTGCCTCAATTTAAGAGAACAATTTCTTATGTCATTCTATGAAAGTAAACAGATTAACAAAATTGTTCTTAACCAAAACTTGACCTTTTGTTTTTGGTTCTCATTCTATTATAAGCAAACATTATGTTTGATTGCAATTGCAAATGGGATGTCGGTAAGTCCATCCTTGAAGCTGTGTTGCTGCAGACTGTTTTTGTTCATATCCTAATTTTTCAACCTGTTCTGTTCTCCTCTTCTAAAGCTCGAGATTGGTAGTCATTGACTAGATCCAGATGAACATCACTGAGACAGCAGTATGACACATTGAAAAGTGATGTTCAGTATTCCATATTCCGCTCGTCTCTTGAAGTAAAAATTCATCAGTAGCAGGCTTCAACTTGATCCATTGTACATGTCCGCTGTCCAAAGTTCCATTATGCCAGTCTCAACAGTATGCTGTCAAAGTGCTATTTATCAGTCCATTGTGCCTGCTGCCAAAGCCTGGCAAAAGTTCACAACAAGCAGAGCACACAAACGAGTAAATAAATATTTGTTGCAGCAGTTTTTTATAGGCTGCCTTTTGCCAATTATGCTAGACGTGTTTTTTAAGCATTATGGTAGAATTTTTGCCCATTTGCTTGACTGGAAACTAAAAAGTAACACATTTACAGTCTTGCCTTGTGAAAAAATAGATGTATGAAGTCCAAACAGACCCAGTTACCAGTCAGCGTGTAATATGATTATAGTTAAGAGCATCAGCATGTAAACATTCAAATCTCGTTCACTTAGAATATGATGATGAACAAAAGTACAAAATTTTGTGTTTTTGGCAAGACTGTTATTATTCCTTAAAACAGCATTGCCTTTTGCTCAAATTTGGAAAAACAAAAGAATTCTGTATGAGCATGTTAGTGACATTTAGGAAAGTGACTAGCTTTTTAGAGAGAACATTGTCATTTTATTAGGAAAAAAAGCGTAATTGGGAAAGGCTTAGTTTCTTCCCGTTATGTGGGATTTTCATCTGCTGCTACAGATAAACTACGTTTTGCATTGAAATATTTAGTTGTGTTGGTATTCCATATTTGGCAAGCTGTGCCAATCAATAAAGTCAGTTGACCTCTTAGCATGATAGTGCCTGGTAGTAAATTGTAAACAAGAAATATAATCATAACCCAACTATCTTATCTTTGATGTTCTGACAATAGACACCTGTCCGATTGAATTCTGACCATGGTTCACAGTAAAGAATTTTGTTGAATTAAATCTAATTAAAAAAATATCAGTTATTTAGGCAACACAACACTTAAGTGGATCAGTTTTCCTTTTGCGAGAAATAATTTTGCAAGTTTTCAAAATTGGTCTCAGAGCACCATTTGGAGATTTTTCTTTAGAGTTGAGAACAAAAAAAGTCAAAATGTCTTTAGAATCGAACACAAAAAAAGTCACTGTCTTTAAATAAAATGTTAGTAAACAGCCGAAAATATGTAATATACATTTACTTTTGGATATCCCAGAGTTCCCACAGTTGAAGAAAAAATTAAGGTTGGAGAATTTTTGTTTGGGTCAGGGAAATCCTAAGTCAATGCAATGCGAGTTCGGGAGTTTTATCTTCACACTCTGACGTTGGAATGCTACTAAAAAAATCTTGTCGTTTTAAAACGCTGGAGTGACTCTGTTGTGCAGGGAGGGAAGTAGTCGATGCTGTATTGTCTTGTTTTTTTTTATCAAAGGTTGCCACTGGTGATGATGATAAACCTTATTAAGGCCAGGGTAAATCCTTCAAGATGTGACAACAACTGCTATCAATGGGTGCCCTGCTAAAACTGGCACTAAATTTCACAAGAAGAAAAGGACCTATTTGAAACTGAAGCGGTAAATTTTGTGCACGGGACAATGAAACTATTTTGTGGTCAGGGAAAATTTTTTCAAATGAGTGGGAACCCCATATCCTTTTTTAATTAACTAATGCTTTATCAAAAGACTGCTTTTCAAATGCTGCTGGTTTTTGTTGTTGGATATATTTATTTAAATACAAGCCTCTGGTTGTTGTATTTCCAGCATTTTAATTGGTTCCACAACTGTTGGTTATCAGCCCATAACCGTCGATCGTGCATTATATGAGAAACAGCTGTTTTTCAAAACGACTAAACCAGAAGTAAGCTTTCAAATCCTCAGCTTGGTTTACACAATTCCATTCGGTTTACACAAAATTAAGAAGAAAGAAATGTGTTTTGACTTGATATTTAATGAAACAATTATTCCATTCGCATTAATTTTGTTGAATATGAGATGAATATAGCCAACTCGGCCCTGTGCTTCTCTTTGGCTATCAACCACTTGTACGTGGAATAATAGTTAAGTAGTTGAACAGGGATTGAAAATAAAGAAACTTTGTTGGGGGAGGGAGAGTGTATTTGCTGTTGTTGCACCTGAAGAAACGAGCGACAGTTGACAGGTGAGACTATCAAGTTTGTGTTGTGTACCGTGATGTTTGCATGTTGATTTTTCAATTTGTTACAATATTATTAATATTAAAACAGGATAGTTCCTTAGCCGAAATGGTTTTCAGGGAAGTCCTGTGTAATAAAAAATAACCCAAATAATATATAACGTAAATATGAAAATAACTAAGCTAGATAATTAAGTATGAAACCTTTTGAATATAGTTACCTAAAATTTTGTTTCAAATTGGAATTGGAAATATTTATTTACACTACTCAAGAACATCAAAAGTTTGTTTTTACACTTGGAAAAACGACCAGAAACTCGAACGTCTGCGTGGTACTTACAAAACATTGCACTGAATTCCCATTTAACTGCGCGAGTGGAGGAGGTAATACATGTAAGAATTATCATCCGTTATTGCAATCGAAGTTCACTTGCCAGTTTTCATTCTCAGCTACGACGTTAATCGAGGCTCCAGACCTCTTCATCCAACTGAAAGAGTAGAACTGGAAAATTTAGAGTCCAGTTTTGATGTTAGGTAGTGTCAAGGGTCGAATGTTCACTGACAAAAAAATAGTCGTTTAAAAAGTAAACTAAGGCAGCGGGAGTGCAAGAGTTGGCTAGCAGAATGTTATCGCCTGCCGCGTTTGGGTTCGCTTTTTGTAAAGTTAAGTGTTCCGGAAGCCACATTTATATTAAATCCTGGGATTTCCTGTTTATATTACCATAAGCTTAGTTAATACAATAATAGAGCGACTGGCGATAAACTCGACCGGTTTCTTTGTTGTAGTTTTCTGTTCTTTCTTTTGACGGTTGTCCTTGACCGTGCGCGCAAACACAAAAGGTATACATATGAAGAACTAACCAGTTAAAACATTTAGGGTCACATATCAATATGTATTTGTAAATGGACCCTTGCACTGCAAAGAGGACGAATATAAAACAAAACAATGTGCACGGTCACGCTTTGTTCAACATAAAACGAAGCACTCTTGTACACTCCTTTTGAAGTTTGATGAGCTTCACAACCAGTTAGAGCGGCCAAATTTCTTTGGCACATGTTTCTGTTCTCTAAATCTTTTTGTCTTGGCCTTGCACACAACGCAAAAGGTATTGAATGCATATTAACAACTAACTAGAAACATTGGGGCTCGCATATAAAACAGCAATATGCAGGTCACGGTTTGTTCAACATAAAGTACAGCGACTTTGTAGGATGTTGAGCTTCACAACCAGTTCTATTGGGGCGGGGGTTGCTCCTTGATTATCGCAAACACGTAAAGGGTATTTGTACTGGAAATATGGAATACGTCGACGCCTCGTGCTTCCTACCGACACCACCGTGATGGCAGATACTTGATTGGAGAGAGTGACAAGTTGTTGTGTTAGAGCGACTTTTGTTTGACCTTGGAAAAACTCGTTTACTTTTTGTTTCATCTGCCAATGCCAGGAAAGAGAAAAACGGCAACACTTAAATTGGAGCAACTATCGAATACCCCGCCACCTACTGCCATCTATTGTTCTTGAATTCAGTGCGCACATATTTTTATAGAACGAGAAATGCGCAGTAATAAATTACAGAGGTTGCGGGGTATTCGATAGTTATGCCCATGGAGAACTAAGCAAAACTCCAGAAACTCTGTTCGCGTGTTTCGTTTCAAGGTCAAATGAAAATCGGCCAACTTCGGTTTGTGTATTAAGCTAGGATACTATTTTTTTCTTAAATACAGAGTTTGGAACCTCGTCGCTCTTGGATTTTCCAACCTACAAAAACAAACGGATAACGGCTGGATTCAGACGTCGAGCCAGGATTCGTCTGCACATCCCACACCCAAGAAGGCCATATTTCGGGCGTCGATTTGTTGCAGTTGGTACAAAAGCTTTGTAAGTGACTTGGAATCCTCGAAATGGTAATACAGCAACGGTTGTCATCAGTAATTTGAGCGAGAGTGTCTGATTCTGGTGTCATGCGAAGGTTGCCCGCCTTGCATTGGAAAGACTGAATAACTTGTAGATGTCTGTATGGACAATTGCACTTTTTTGGCTCCCATCGCAGCACAGGTTTCAAATGTATGGTGACCTTCAACACCCGCGCTTTTGTTAAAGTGTTATGCATGTGTGAATTCGACGGTGTATGGCGCCAATATGCGTTAAGTTTGTCGAGCAACTGGATGTTTGCACTTGTCTGGTAAGTGTTGCGCAGAGCTGCAAGTTTGCAAAGTAGGTTGTCCCGTTCATTGTGCACTCGCACACACACTGTCCACACTGTTCAAGAGCTGTTTAGAGGAGGTATGTACAAAAACTGCTTGATGTTGAAAACTCTTTGATTCTCCAAAAAATATACAGCTATTTCAAAAAACGTTGACTCTGCAAAGGATAAAACCGCATACGAAAGGAACTATGGGAGCCCTTTATTTTACCCAGCGTGCCATCCGTTGATCTGAATACGAACCAAATGAAACCAGCAAAGCACAAAACTAAGTAATTTTGATAAATTGGACCAATACCAGCTCGGCAATTGGAGGTCCCATCGTGTGTTGCGATCTGGGTATTGCGCTTATCACAAGTCGACCTATTTCAAAATAGCTCTATACTTAACGTAGCAGAAACGTCCATTCTTCAGTTTTAACAACCCACAATTCATGTCGGTCTAGGTAACCAACAGGGCAATCCTCTATTTTTCTCAAGGGAAGCGTTTTCCCACGCAAAACGTAGTACGGATGCGCGTCGGAAAATTAGAACCGAACTCCTAAAAGGTACTAATCTGGGTGTTAACCTACCCGTTCAATAGGTAGCGCCGAGTGACAGTAACTGACATGCACTCTGTGTACCCCAGAAGGGTACCGTAATGACTACAAACTTGTAACTTTTTAACATCCTAAGCGTTTAAAAGACGAGTATCCCCTTCCGTTTCAATTGTTATCGGAGCCACCCACCCGGGCCGGGGAAAAAACCCGCTAGTTCATGTTTCTGATATGTGATCCATGACGTTTAGGTTCTAAAAGTAAATGAATAAATATATAAAACAAATGCACTGCTGGAGAGTAACGGGATTAAAAACAATACAGGTATTTGTTCAGCCGCTTTCAACGTTTTCTTCCGACCAGCAAGGCTTTGGTGGCTCCAGTTTGTAATTGCACTCGAAAATTTGACAAGAATGTGATCAGCTTAAAAAATATCCTTTCAGGTATCATAAAAGGTATGTTTTTCTTCAGGTTGGCCGAGGTCACTAGTTACGGCAGAGCTGTGATTCCAACAGTCAGACGGGCATCCCATCGTGCTGTGGGGCACATAGGGCTACGCCCAAGATATGTTTAACTAAAACTGTTTAAGCCATGCGATACCATGCTTTCGTTAGACTTTTGTTGTAAGCTACCGCACAAACTAACCACGTTCTATGAGGCGATTGTGGAATGCGAACCTTTGGTACGCAGCGGGTTCAAATCCCGCGGGCCTCCTGTGGTTATTGGTGCTTTCAAGCAGTATTCCGGGTTGCTGTGGTGTTAGAAAGTAGTATTGCCGGGTTTCCTGTGGTTATTGGTGCTGTGAAGCAGTGTTGTCCAGTTTCGTAATCGTAGTTACCGCTGATTACAATGACTACAGCGTTAGCCTCGACTTGATGTTAAATATTCATAAAATAACTGTGTATTGTTGGAGGCTCGGATTTCTAATCCTCGCTGGTATTTTTGTATATTCAACACCAAGTCGAGGCCAATGCTGTAGAAATGAGTCTATGGTCATTGCGATCAGCGGGTTAAGCAGTATTGTCGAGTTTTCTGTCGTTATTGGTGCTTTCAAGCTGTAATCTTTCGCCCACATACGCCGTCCATGGACTGGGACGTTAAGCCGTTGGTCCCGTCGACCCCAGGTTATGGGCTACCGACGTTAAAAATGGACAGATGTTTTATACTGCTGACGAAAAGTTAATTTTCGATACCCAGTTTAAATAGCCTGTTTGTAACCGGAAAAGTTGCCGTAGAACAACGATACTAGTACCCTCGGTTTGTGTCAGTGACAGAAAGGAATTGTGTATCCTGTTCAAAATCGCAAACCTGCTGCTATTTCGTTTATGATTAAAACGTCTAAATACGTATGCACTATGCATAATTTACTTGTAATTACAAGTCGAACTAAGCGTTTATGCTGATAGCCCGTGCTAGGATTAGTACTTTGTACTGTATTAAGCACTACTGAACTGAAACCATGAACCTTTCCCCTCCCCTCCCCCGCCCATCCCCTAGCAGGGCACAAAATGTTTGCCCTCTCTCTCTCTCGGTCGGCTGGGTCACGTGTGTGCCCAAGGCTGTCTGCCTCACCTCGCTCTCTGTTGGTGGATGTTGGTTGTATTTAACCTTTGTGTTACATTCCCGATACGGGTGATAAGTAACGTAATAAACAAAACGCTTTGAGATACGAATTTTATCTTCTCGTATTGAAAATATGTCACTCGTTAAATGGCTCCACCTCGTCACCCAGTCTGACGTTAGGGCGATAAATCGCCCCTACAATATTGATAATTTGCTCTCTTGTACTCATAGACTCGAAAATATGCTTTAATTATGGGAGTTAAATTAAACATTTCAGGACAATATACCTGACGTTAACGAGACGTCGAGTACGTTTATGAGGTCAATTCACCTCCCATAATTGAAGTAAATTTTGTAGAGTATGAGTTTAGGTATGCACCGTATTGCCAATCCGCGGCAACAGAACGAGCCATCATTGCTTACACTGTGACATATTTTGACAACAATAAACCGACACACCCCGGTAGGGGTGTTGTCCTTTTACAAAAAAAAAAAAAGGTGACATATTTTGTGCATCTCTCTCAGGGAACACTATTACGTCAGTCGACAGGTTCACAACGAAATCGATTTCCACACCTTGTTACACAATGTCATTTTCTTGTGCAACATTGTTGCATTAAAAATCGTTCCGTGTAACATCAACTTAACTCTTTTGAAATTCAAAAAGAAGAAGAGGTAAACATTTATCGTCTGTCCACAAACAACAGAACACTTATTTTATCGTCTGCCTGAAAAAACAGAACACTTATTTCTATCGTGCGTCCATGTCAAGACGTTTTGGTGCGACCTTAAGCGTGGTATCGGCAGTTCTCCTCTTATGAGTAACTGTTGGTTGTAGTGCAGTTATATTGGGGGGTTGGAGAACTGTTAATCTACCTTTGCTAGAAAATTCCATCTTGCTTATCGCCACTATCTTTTATTTTGGAAATAAGCTTAACTCGAAACTACCAATGTTAGCACACTTCCAAGAAATGTTATTTCGTGTTACTTAATAGAACGCTACTCATTTACTAGATATAATAAGAAGTCTTCTCTCGACAAATGGTCTCCTCTCTGATTTCAACAACTACTGTTTACTTAATACCTACAACCTGTAATCACATGTGTAGGCCCGCCTTTATTACTACCTGTAAAATACTGTTATCTGCTTAACGCACATATAACTAATAAAAATACTTCAAAAGTATGCTGAAAAGCTGCTGAATATATCTCATTAGCTTTGCTCCCGTTCCTGTCGACATAATTAAAAGTCCAACATCCAAATCAATTACGTTTTTCAACTATTAAACGACAGTTTTTACATGGTCCTATTTGCGACCGAGATATCTATTCGACTGCTGGTCAAGGCACGGTCTTGTGCAGCGTTCTTCAGACTCTCTATGTTAGGTTAATTTCACTGCAGAGCCAGAGTGAAGAATGCTACGCATGTGATGTGAGATTACAGGAAATCTGTCGTATGTATGAAAAGAAGAAAATTATATGTTTTTGGCAAATCTCTAAAAGTCATGTCTTATAAACTTTCGGTAGATGCGCTGAGTCACACCTTGAATGGACGTCCTATATTGAACTGCGTGCATGCTAAACCAAACATCTTCGTTGAAAATGCGTGTTTAAGATTAAAGTTTCTACGACGTCTCGCTTAGGATCTTGTACCTTTCAGACTCACTACTGAGAATTCTTCTCAGACGGGTTTCCATATTCGTCAGCGTCGCTTCCGAGATTCCATCCAGCAAATTCACTTCCTTTATCCAATGATGGGACAAAATCTTCTCTACCAATCTCTCGTGGAGGTACTTCAAGAATCCTAAGAACCTCTCTGCAAGTTTGTCCTTGTGCCAATCGCCATCTGAGCAAGTAGACTTCTTGTAAGAAAGGAAAGCTGTCTTGAGGTGGTAAGAAGTCAGCTTGGAAAATGTCGGCTCTCGACGGATGACGGTTTTGACAATTCTCAGTAGCTCTTTCCTGCAGCCATGATCCTCTTTATCCATGTCGTTGAGCAAGGCTTTCTCCTTGGCTGAAAAAGATCGTCTCCACAGCAGCTTGGGGTCGCAAGATGGTTTCTTGGAAGCTTTCTGCGGATAGGTTTTGGCCACCAAGTGCTCGTTTTGTTCTGTAAACACAAAGGCTGGAACAAGATCAATCGACAGCTTCTTGCCACTTCCGTTCTCGTTGATGTCAAGTTGAACTGCCGGCCCATGGCTGCTGAGTTTTAGCTCCACATCACTCGTTGGACTTCGTCCATCATCAATCGCCTTCTGGACCAATCCAAAAAACCAACTTTTCAACTTCTCAGGAAGAACAAAGTTTTCATCGTTGACGAATTTCTTGTCAGCCAAAAGAGATCCTTCTTTGGCTTTCAGTCGATAATATCCAGGTACTTCCAGATCAAACGTGACGTCATTCTTTCCCACCTTTAACACAATCATGACGTCAGCCTCATCTGCTGCTTCGGTCTTGAGAAATTCGAAGGCACTCCCGGTGAATACGAATTCATTGATCTTCAATTTGGCCTTCTCCTTGAAGTACAGATAAATTTCGTCTTTCACGTACTTGTCAATCATCTGCTTAGCCCATTTTGTTCCTTCAGTTTCCATTTTCACACGGTCGGCAGAAAACTTCCTCAGGAGCTTTAGTAGATCGCCAGACTGTTGTTGCTGACCATTCAAAAGGGCGTTGCTTGGTTTAGAATTCCCGATGGCCACAGATGCACAGCTTTTGTCAACAGTTGTTTGCAGCGTGGGACTGGATTCACCCAAAATCTTGAACCTTTCTTTCTCGCTGTTAAGAACTTTGTGCAGCCTGGTTTCCATATTTTTCAGCGTCGCTTCCGAGATTCCATCCAGCAAATTCACTTCCTTTATCCAATGATGGGACAAAATCTTCTCTACCAAT
>JAOEHT020534199.1:0-16518 GCA_025448195.2 Parazoanthus atlanticus | reverse complement strand
ACCACCTCGCTCCCCCTCGATGTAGCCACTGTCCAGCAGCTAGTTAGCTGGTAGGGATATAACTTAAACAGGAAGTTTCTCTACAAAAGGGATTGGCCAGACTATTTACATCTCTAGTTTGCCTTCAGCCTTTGTGGAGTGAACATCTCAGATTTTTCTTCATTACTTCTTGATGCTTACATGGCATGGAATTCAAAATCAAGTACATCGAATTGATAGTTGCTAAGATTACTTAAAGTTACAAACCTCGGGTCAATCCTGAGGTTTCTGGGAAATATCCCACCCACCCCTCAGGTAAGGTTAGAGTCAAGGTTGGGGATAGGCTTATCTTTTAGGTTGATGAGTGGGTTGTTTCCAAGAAATCGGGATTGAACTTAAAACTCTGCTGACAGTCGTCATTCAACTACTACCCTGTTCCTACAGACTTATTTCTGGCTTACATTATTGTTTTGAGCTCCAGTCTTGAAATATTAGCATTTTAGAAGGAGATGACCTTTGTCAAGTTTTATAATCAGATTGTTGTAAATGCTAAATTTGTTGTGGTTACAAGACCTTGTGCCAAATTTTGCAATCATATTGTAAATGCCAAAATTTGAATATAAGTTTTAAGAGCTCTTCAAAGTGTGAAAAGAGAGGAGTAGACTTTTTTAGTGGAAATTCCAGTTTAAGAACAGACTGTGTCGAAGCATCCTATAGTCTTCCCTCGCTAACCAACCTGGATGTACATAATTAGAAACTGAAAGTCACTGATCCCCCTTTTCGTCTCCCCATAGACCACCTATCTTGGATGCTTTGATCAATTGGTAACATTAAATTTCAAAAAAGCCATAAACTTCAGTTTTGTCAGTCTTGTTAAAAAAGTACGAGAGTCGTCAACAAAAATGTCTCGAGTTTTTTCAGTACATACTGTACCTCTTGTTTACCTTTTCCTGAGGCAAATAGAAGTATAAAATTATCAAATGTCCTAATGAAATGCAATCCTTGAGCGCACATCCTGGATGGTGTAATTGATGATTTAAACATATTTTATTTAAATCTGATGTTGGGTTTAGATTACAAAGAAGTTGGAATCAAAGTTGTTATTAACCCTTGCAGTCCCAAACATGACAGCTGATATGTTGTTGCATTCTCCTAGCATGTCTATATACTTTCCTTTTTAGAAACAGTTTGGGGAAATTTTGCAGTTTTTTGCTGTGTGATCAATTTCTCTATTCTCATAATCAAATAACTTGTATATTGTATGGGTAATGTAAGGAGAAGATGGATGTCAACAATTAGGGTTAATGATTGAAGTGTCCCTGCAAAGGACCAGCAATTTTACACTCCATGTCTCTGCAGGTTTGGTTTTCTAACCGACGAGCCAAGTGGAGAAAGGTGGATCAAGACAAGCCTGGCATGACTCCAGAGAGCATTCCTAATCAGCCAACGTCAACAAGCTACATCCCAGTCGGAGGTGGTTACCCAGCTGTAACAGCAAACAGCCCACTGGCTATGACTCCAGTGACTGCCGTAGATTCTGCAGCGGTGCAAGCTTCATTCCCACCAACCAGTGAGGTTAGTAGTATGGCTGGAAACTGCCATTGATGACAATATGGTGTTACAGTCTTTTTCTCCAGCAGGACACTGTGTTGTTTGTTGTAATCCAGAGATAACTCTATAGCTTAATTTGCACCATGTGTGATACTTTAACTGTATTGTGCCCGATGTGGTAATTTCTGTATGAGTGATGTAATATAATTTATTAATCTCCTTATGAACTAATCCTGGTAATTTGCTAGAAACTACTAACATACTGTGAACACTGATCACCAATGTTCAGGTTTAATTAACTAATGACACACTCCATTCTGGCAAGACTGTTTCAGATTTAGATTATGAATAATCTTTTGCATGATAACAGCACACTTGTCACATTTGCAAAGTTAAGCACAACTAAAATGTTCAGACAACAAGAGCATTGGATTGCTCTCCTATTGGCTGAAATGTGTTTTGTTGCAACTTTGCAGTTCTTACAGGATCCAATGTTACCAAACACTTGGCTAAGATCACCTGGGGCACAACGCAATGTAAGCATTCGTCATGTCAGTTAACATGTACTAACATATAACAAACATTGGTGTCTTTAATATGATAATACAGTCATGCATGCTGGAAGTAACAAGTAATTAATATTCATGTACCAGTAATACTAATTTGCTTTGATTTCCCAGCAGTAACTGACATGAAACTAATTAATCATGACACACATAATTACTTACCCATAAACAATGTGTAACACATAGCTCACTCTTTTGAGTTTGAGCACTCTGGTGTACAGAAGTTCATTCTCAAAATCTTCTTCTGAGCTGCACTGATGAGTCCTCAAAGGACAAAACAGTACTGTCTGCAGATTGAGTATATAAACATATATATACTCAATACTATATAGTGGTGGACTGCTGTAAAACAAAGATTCAGTTCCTTGGTTTGTCTAAAAGTCTTCATTCCACAAGTGTTCAGACATTTCTAATGCCCTTCTTCAGGTGGTGTATAAAATAGTAACCCTAGAGCTCGAGTATTCTCTCTTGTTTAAAAAGACTAGTCTTGTAGACAAAACTGAATTTGCAATATGTGCCTTGTATTACCAATGCTGCAATTTATATAAGAAACTAAAAACTGGAAACTAAATCGTGCAGAAAATTTAGCTTTCCCTTCTGACAATTTATATTTTTATATTTTGTGTAACTTTATATCCCTAAGTTTTAAATTTTTAAAATTATATTTATGTGTAATTGTTTAGATATCTTAGCTTTTAGTGGGTTTTCGGGGCCCCTTCTGATAGCAGTTGTAAATGAATGACTGAGCTACCTGTTTAAATAAAGGTACATGTACATCTATCGATCGATCGATCGATCGATCGATCTATCTATCTATCTATATATCTATCTATCTATCTATCTATCTATCTGTCTGTCTGTCTGTCTGTCTGTCTGTCTATCTGTCTGTCTGTCTGTCTGTCTGTCTGTCTATTTATCTAAATATCTATTTATTTCAGATATTGTTGCTGACTTTGTTCTAAACATGGAACCATCCAACGAAAAGCAAGGTACAAAGTAGACCACGCCAGGGTCGGATCAAGGGTTTTTGAAGGCGGGTGGGAGGGGGGTTAGGTTGTGGCTAAAAGAAGTTCTCTGTGCAGTCGTCGAAACTAGCACTTTTCTTAACCAGCTCAGTCCGATTTTTTTTATCGGGTCCAACTCGGTTTTTAGCTGGTCGAACCAAAATGTAACCAGCTCGAACAAAGAACAATGAAGTATGAAACCTCCATTGAAAAGTAAACATACTAAAGGCCTTTGAAACAAATGTTATTTAATATCTGTGCAGCTTCGAATCTTTTGAAACTAAATGAAATGAAATGAAAGTAAATCTAAAGGTTTCTGTAGGATTTTCCAAGTAGAAATTTATACAGCGCTTTTACAATTAACGTTCAAATCGCTTAACAATGCAATAAAATGAACTTAACGCATAGAAACAAAACAAAAATTAAATACTAAAACGCTTTTTGAAAAACATAGGTCTTCATCTTCTTGTTTAAAGTCAGAACAGAAGGACTGTTTTTAACTGACTCAGGAATGCGTAATATGACTGTCGGATTGCCGGATGACATTGGTCCGAACAAAGTCGGCTACTGGTACTAGCAATTTTCGCGTTACATTGTACCTTTCACAAACCATCAAGAAAGCCAACCCTTTTTATCAATTCTATAAATTGCGTTCCTTAAAAGCCAACTCGTAAGGATACACATCAATTGATACAAATTTGCACATTTTAGGTCCTAAGTTCCTAAAAGACTGTTTCCAATGTTTTTGCATTTTTTTTGGTTTCAAGAATTTGATGAAATAACCATTTTATCAGGACTTAGTCGGACAATGATTTACCCCAAAGCCACTTTTGATAAAAAAGACAAACCAAATTTAGTCAGTTTTTGATGACCTTTTTTTGCTCGTTCCATTTCGTCAAAGTATATCTAGATCTGTATTTTTAAAATTATGGCAAGAGAATATGTTCTTGTAATTATTTATTGTTGCAACTATAATCTCAAGCTTCGTAGTTGTCACAAGACTTGATTGATTTGAAAATGTAATGAAATAACAGTTTTATGAGTGAAAATGTAGTGTGTCCCACCAATTTCCTATCAAGAAAGAATATGTCGAGAGTTCTCAAAGCTCAAATTCTGAAGAAGTCGTGGACGCAGCTTTGAAACGTGTTAAAAAGTCTCTCTGAAGATGTTTCTATTTAAAAGTTTAGTGTATGCGTTTAAAATTTAAAATTCAGTCTTCGCTGTAAATGTAAAGACTTAGTTGTGTGCGTTTCACTGGAGAACATTTTTTTATTATTATACTGCTGTTATTTTATTATTATTTTACCTTTCAGTTTGTTATGAATTTTGATATCAACGAGTGTGACATAATAATTTTAAATAAAAAAGCAGCTTTGATATATTTAATGACAGTGAAATGAAGTGTTATTTCGATGAATGGCATGCTATGGTTTCTTTGCTATAGGATTTCCAGACGCAACTCAGCCGGGTTACTCAACTGCTCCTCAGCCTGGTTACCCAGCTGCTCCTCAACCTGGTTACCCAGCTGCTTCTCAACCTGGTTACCCAGCTGCTTCTCAACCTGGTTACCCAGCTGCTCCTCAATCAGGTTATCCAGCCGAACCTCCACCGGGCTACGATGCTTCCGTTTACCCAGCTGCATATCAGCCAGGTTACCCAGCTACGTCTCAGCCTGGTTACCCAGTTGGACCTCAGCAAGGCTACCCAGCTGGACCTCAGCCAGGTTACCCAGCTGGGTACCCGTCCCCAGCTGGGTCTCAGCCAGGTTACCCGGCTACATCAAAGCCAGGTTACCCAATTGCATCTCAGCCAGGTTACCCAGCTACATCGCAGCCAGGTTATCCTGTTACTCAACAGGCGGGATTTTCTCATCATCAGACAACCGTCGTTTCAGTGCAGGTAAGTCTAAATCCACTGATTCTCACAGTCGCAGGCACACGTGGTTTTCAGTCTTTCATACCGGGATAGGGGAACAAATCAGGCCTGAGCCAAAGGTTATATCCTTTTTCCACATGCATTGGCGAACAATCTTTTCTGCAGTATGAACCTAAATACTAGCTATCAACACAAACCAGTTTGATTTCTGCATAATGAAAATTTATCGCGGAACCATTCCAGTAGAAAAAATCGTTGCTTTTTCTGTACAGCAATAAGTGGAATATAACGATTCATATTCAAAGAATTTTGTTGTTATATATAATATTCCCATTTGTTCCTTGGAAATTTAATGACTGAGTATTCTCACTTTTAAAACCAAGACAAAAATGATAATACTTAGGGAAATTAAAATACTGAGTGAAGGTTTTGCAACTGTTTAAATTTAGAATTGAAACTTTTTCTTTGTTCGTTCGAGATTAACTTGTTGCGTAAAATAAATTTTGGTCTATAAAAGAAAGCAAGAGTTTAAAATGTATGAAGGAAATTTTGTTTTAAGAATAAGTATCTTGCAATGAAAATGAAACGAAAACTCTCTTTTGGGACATCTGCGGTTTTCTGAAGTTGCTTTGCAGGCAGGCTACAGCAGGAATTGAAAGACAACAAGGTGAGCTTGAATATATATATATTGTATACATGCCACAGATGACCGAGGCCTGTTATTTCGAAAATTTAAAGCCATGCTTTTAAGTTCTAGTTCAGAAGAGAACGTAGACAACTCTGAGATCATGCAAACAATTGGTAATTCCTAGGAAACGGCTAGCCTATTTTGTGACCGATATACCACCCTTTAAGCCTGGTTCACACTTGTGAAATAAGCATAGCACAAGCATAAGAAATTTAAATAACAAGGACAAGACAAAGGAATTCCAAGTGTGCGACGAGATGGAACAAGCTCACATCAGCGTTCCTTTGTCTTTTCCTTTGTTATTTAGATTTCTTATGCTTGTGCTATGCTTATTTCACAAGTGTGAACCAGGCTTTAGTTTATAAAGGGGCGTAGCCAGCCAGTAAATAGTTTTTAAAAATAATTATACATAAGTTATTGAATTCTGAATTGATCTAACCTCCGATTGCACAAAATACGATTTTAGATCGCCGTATATTTGAAAAATATTCCGGGAAACATTTCCACTTAAGAAATGGCGCTCCGTTTTAGGTCAGTTGTGGCCTATTAATTATTCAAAGCTGGCTGCGCCACTGTTAATGTTTCATTGTTGTATTTGCATGTTATAGATCATCTACAGAGAAACTGTCAAAGTAATGTTAACAAACTAATTAAAACATGCTAAATTATTCAAATCAATTAAACTATTTTGCAATTATATATCAATAACTGTGATAAGTGTATCAAGTTTATCAATTTTTTTCGTAATAGTTAAGCTAGTTCAAGAAGAGTTTAAGGTTTTTTTTAATTCTAACTAATCTTTAAGGTTAAAGACCCATTGCTTTGAACACTGTAATAAAAATGAGATCGAAAGACAGACAGGCAAACAGACAGCTTGAGACCCAACCCTACGGCGAAAAACATACCATATCAACCCTTGTTGATCAAACACATAATCAGCTTACTCGCCAACGCAGAAAAAAAACTCGGTTTTTTTTTTTCAAAACTTGTCTTCCCAGACAGACAGAAGACAGACAGACAGACAGACAGACAGACAGACAGACAGATAGACATACATACATACATACATACAGACAGACAGACAGACATAAACAGGCAGGCAGACAGACAGACAGATAAACAGACCGACAGACAGACAGACAGAAAGAAAGACAGAGAGACAGATGGACAGACAGATAAACAGACCGACAGACAGACAGAAAGAAAGACAGAGACAGATGGACAGACAGACCGACAGACAGATGGACAGACAGACAGACAGACAGAGACAGACAGAAAGAAAGACAGACACACAGACAGACAGACAAACAAGTATAACAGGCAGAACAGATATACTTTTGTGTCGCACCAACACGCATGGTGTTACATTGCCACAGGTTACCCCCGCTCCTCTTGTCATGCAGTCGGTAGAAGACTATCGAAAGCGACAGCTGGCCAAGGCTTTGTTCGATGGAGTTGGAGACAAGGCGTTGCTGCAATCGAAACCCGGGGGAAGGGCGATTACTATGAGGAAAATGAACAGTAGAACCACGGTTGCCGCTAGAATTGGGACATTAGATTCTGCGAACGTGAAAGGTACTTGGGATCAGGAGCTCAGTGTAGTTGATACAATTTCTTATGCTAACCGTTATGTATTGAGCTCACATAAGGATCCGCAACTGAATATATCGTATGATTATGAGTTGTCGTTAATCTCGTATTGATAAGTAGAAATTTGAACCTTTGATTAAACTTGTTAAGTTCAAAGAGTGTAGTAAAGTAAAAAGTCCACATGCTTGTAGAGGATTTACTCAAGTGAACAACTGTCAAAGGTAAATAATAATAATAACAATAATAATAATAATAATAATAATAATAATAATAGTAATTATTATTATTATTATTATCATTATAATTTTAATATTAACGGCTTTATTAACAACTCACCAAAGTGGCTCTTCTCTGCTAAAATTGAAAGAAATTTTCGAATATTCTATTTATCATCTCACTATTATTATGTTATCAGCTGTGATAAAAGGACTTAACCTTAACTTGAAACAGGATCAAAAGATGTTTCCAATCAACCCGTCGTCGACTTGTTGATGGGACTTGATCCATCAGACACGCAAGACAAGCCAGATTCTGGAGGAATTCCAGACAAGCCCCGACAGGTCATAACAGGGGCACTTTTAGATTCTGCACAGTTGCAAAATGAAGCATTACTTACGGCAGTAACTCCGTCGCTGCTTCGTACACAACAAGGTGATACTGACTCCGTACAGGACGACAACACAGAAGCAGGGTTGGTAAAGGTTAGTAGCCATGCGTAAGGCTGATTTGTAGATATCATATCATACGTATCGACGTGTGTGAACCTTCATATATACCTGTTTTGCATTCGACTGCTTTCTGTTTGATACTCGCGTTATAATAAAAGGTTCACGTGTTCATTTAAAGTTACGGAAAGCCGTGGAGTTTTGAATATTCGTTTTCCGCCTGGAAAATCATGGAATTTAGGAAAATGATCTTAGAATCAGATCATGAAAAAGTCATGGACTTTCATATTGTTCGCCCTGTTTGAAGTTATATTTACAGTGATATATCAGATACCTAAAACAGTTGTCGGAAAAGAAAATCTGGCTGAAAATATCGAGGAAAGTGGATCTTTCTTGGTCATGGAAATTCATGTCAGGTCATGGAAAAATCATTCATTCTCAAAAGCCGTTGTGGTTGAGTGCAATACATGACTTTTGAGTATAAGATAGTAATATAGTTAATCTCAAGAGACTGTGCACATAATCTTTTCATAAGAAATTGTCCTACTCCTATAGCAGTCGGAAACTACGAACAACGGTTAGAATACTTTTGGTTTTGGCCAGCATACTTCTTTTCACTAATGACAGGCTATCGGTTGCCAGTGGAATAATACAAACTGTAATTGTAATTGAAATAATAATAGATTGTGAATTGTGAATTGTTTTTTCTTTCTGGGTTTTCTCTAACAGTTGCCTCTGGTTACATCCCAGCATGTCAGAGTTAACCTCTCTGATTATGATCACAATGGGGCGATTTTTATTCTGTTTGTTTTTGATCATTATTTTCCACCCTCGTCATAAATCACTAATTTGTTTTCAGGGAGAACCAGCTGCCTCCATTTTGGATTCAGACATTGCGGAAGAGATGCAGAAGATTGAAATTTCAGAGGTGACTGTATTGTCGCTACCCCAAGAACTGTCAGATTTCCCTCATACGCCAGACCTTGTTGAACTATGTTCCGACAGCAATTTGCGGATAACACTACGAAAAGTTTGGAAACCAAGTGACCTAGTTCTGGTGTTGGTCTTCACAAATCAGTCTCAAAACAGCTCCAGAATATCTGATCTGTGCTGTGTGCTTCAAGCGCCCTCTAATCTTAAGGCATCGTGTGAATCGGCAACTGACAGCAAGATTTGTATAGAGTCCATCGAACCTCTTCAATCGGTATGTAATATTTCCCTAGCTCTAATAGGTATAGACACGTTTGTTTTATTCGAAAATGCTTTACTCGTAAATTTCATACGAAGCTACTTCCGGAACCCTATTAGGATATTTTCCATGCACTCACATCGATTTCCGAATATTTATGTAAAATGTTTAAGAATGGCGTCAAAAGCTTTCTAAAAAATCTTTCGACAATTTCCGAAGATTTTCCGTTAATTTTTAATAGTCGTCAAATGCTTACCAAGAACTTTTTCCGACAATTTCCTAAGGTTTCCGAGCATTTTCCGAACACTTGCTGAAGATTTGTGTGTGTGGGTTTTTTTTTTTTTTTATCTATATAGCAAAAACAAATTTGCGTGGCGGTTTGAAGAGAATAATATGTTTTTTGTCGTATAAAATCTATTTTACTCCACTTGTTGCGCACCCACGAATATCGCTTTTACCACTCGAAAATAAATTCATCTTTGCGTCCCCCGTACCTGTAATATCATCTATTTATTTAGTATTGATATCTGTTGTGGTATGAGTGCATTTGTGCCTTTCTAAAGTCGTCGTGTCATTATGTGGTGTGCTGCAGTTTGGTGTTTGATGTTTTACTATGAGTTCGAGTATCAGTATCCCATAACACTGAAGCAACTTGTGTCATGATCTTTGATGATGATGGTGATAATAATAATAATAATATAATAACAATAATAATAATAATAGTAAAAATAATAATAATAACAATTATGATCATAATAGTAATAATAATAATAATAATAACAGTTCTTACAACGCATTATGCAAGCCTAAGTACGTTTACCATAATATTTTACTGGCATAAGAAGTGGATAAAACCTAAAGGCCGGTGATTAAGGCTGTAATATCCTCTTTCTGGTATGAAAAAAATGATGTGGTAACATTGACTGGCTTATTTGATATTTGGTTCGCGGGGCGATTATAAGAAACAGATCGTGAATGCATCCTTGAATAGATAATATGGGAAATGAATGGGAGACTTATCTTAAATTTAGAACCACATAAATTTTGATATCCCGAAAACACAAGCCACAGTGATTGGTCCGTCGCCAATGTTTGAACCGAAGAATTGCATATTTGAACCAAAGAATTGAAGTTTGATCCGAAGAATTGCATGTTTGAACCGAAGAATTGAATGTTTGAACCGAAGCTGAATTTCATATTTGAGTTTTTGGCACGAAAAAACGCGCCGTAGGCTGGACGGCGGCAATAAATTAGCTACAATTAACCCGTAAAACCGATATCAAAACCAAAACAATTCTCATGAAACGTTTAATAAAGAAGTTTTTCCTGACCTAGTTTAAAACTAAGTTTTTTAATTGAGTTTTTCGAAATCGACTTCCAAGTGAAGTGTTTCGTTCGCGTAGCGTAGCTATGAGTCAATAATTTCTCTCGCATTTTGTCGGTGTCTGATAAGTAACGAAATAAACCTGTTGTAAAATGAACTTGCAAGAAGGTATTTCAATGTTTCGTTTTCGAAATTTTTCTTTTGTGTTTTCGCCGATCTGATCTTTCGCTTGCCAAAGTAATGGCTCCAAAATTTTCCTCAAACTAGATAAATTTTCCCTGACCTAGTTTTTGATTAAATCTTTCAAAATCGACTTTCAAGTCAAGTATTTCTTTTGCGTAACTGCATAAGTGTCAATTCATGTCGCATTTTGTCGGTGTCTGATGATTAACGAAATATACCAGTTCTAAAATGAACTTGCAAGAAGGTATATATCTAATGTTTCGTTTTCAAAATATTTTTTTGCTTTTTTACAGTTTTGTTCTTTTGTTAGCCAAAGTAATGTCTCCTCAAACTACTTTCGTGTCAGATAATGTAGTGAGAAATTTTTTAAAGCTCCACAGCTTTCGTAAAAAAGTGTTGTTTTTTTTTCAAAATTTGATCAAACATTACTACCAACTGCCCAGATGAGCGAAGAAACGCGCTCTTGGGAAATTTTTTAGGTTTTTTGTTCAGAACTTCACTAGGAGGTCCATTAACAGGTTGTAAATGTTCTTCTTATTCCTCAGAGAAATTGGTCAGGTTGTTATTTGCATAGTTTCGAAACGTTCTAAATTGGACGGGGGCTTTCTTCCATTTGATTTTCCTGACACAGTAAACCACTTTATGATCGCTGAGGCGAGAGGTTGTAACACCAGAGTTGGTAATGTTCCTGGTGCAGTTTAATTGCGAAATAACATTTGTACCAGTACTGGAAAATATTAAAATAATAATGTTTCAGAAAGGATCGAGTTACATTTCACTTACACACTTTCTTTACAGTTTATTGAAATTAGTGAATGGTAAGATACAATATATTGGAGTCCTCATCATTATCAACGAAAAAGCTAAAGAGGTTTTCGAGCCAAGAATACATGTAAATAAAACTTCCACCTGTAAATCCAACAAAAAAGTTTGTTCGAGCCAACGACTGATTGGCACCTGTTTTGACATTTTATCAGAAAAATAATGTTAATTTGAATATGTAAAACATCTACGAAAATTATGAATTGTAAAATCCATTCTTCTGTTTCTTCTGTATGCACTAACTATTTTAGTCATGTGTTTGCGTATTCTGTAGAATACACGTTAATAAACTTGATCGTTTCTTTTGTCTCTTAACAAGTCCTGCAATTTATATCCTTGAACGTAATTGTTGCCTTCGCTTTTTCAAATATTAAAACTAATCAAAATTAGTCCGCCTACTCAAACCCAATAACAATAAGTCCAACATAAGAAATAGAAAACATGCTGGGCGTGCTTCTGTGCATTACTGAAGCACGCAAAATGATGAAAGAACGCCAAGAATGTTTACACTTCATCACTATGGCTTGTGTCTGATGCGCATCTTGCATTTCATCATGTCAATTTTTGTTGCTATTCCGGATTCAACTCGATGCAACATCCAGTAACGCGATTTTCCTTCAAGAGAAGGTATAGTCTAAGTTCGAGGGGATAAAGCAAGCTGAGAAATCCAACAGGAAGGTGAACGTGCTGTATTAGTGGCATCCAAAGATTGTGTAATGATCAGCGAGGTAGCGACAGCCAAAGCGAACAGGAATGAATTTGAAAGAGACCATTCTTGAGTAACGCTATTACTCTAATTGTTTTCACAAGTAAAAATATGAAACGAAAACTGTGTTATTATCTGCCAGTTAACCTTGCTGTAACATATCTCATTGTTGGCATAGTCGCATTGCCTCCCTATATCAGTGTACTCAACCTGTCACAATCTTCCTTGTACCTTGCTTATTCTACTGTCGACGTAATTGTGGGTGTAACATCAGTGGCCACTATTGCTCTCATATCTCTGGAAAGACTATGCAATTGGTTGGCCGTGGAAACACCGCCTTCTTGAGAAAAAACATTACATCATTGGTATCACATTCACATGGCTCTATGCCATAACGTTCTTGATATTTGTTCAATTTGTTTCTGCACCGTCCATGAAGAAACTCGCATCTTCAAAGCACATGTGATGCTTTGTGGTATAGGAATACCATTGATTACAACACTAGGTGCAAATATTCTGTTTTACAGAAAGAGGAAGATATCTGCAGTAGATCTGCAAAGAAAAGCCGAGATGCAACGCTATACTAAACTCGCACAGACTCTGCTGATAGTGACTCTTGTATTTTATCTAACCTGGTTACCCTTAACTGTCGTCGTAATCGTGTGCAACTATGGAATATGTCCTTACATTCCCGCGATGTTGTATACTTCACAAAACTTCTCCAATACACCAACTCCTTTGCAAATCCCATCATATATGTTTTGAGAATTCCGGTTTTTAGATCGGCGCTCAGAAAGCGTTTCTGTAACAGAAGACGAAAATCTAGAAATGTTAAGCTTAGTCTTGTGAGAAACAGTAACTGTAGACGTGTCAATTATTTAACCCTTGCATTCCCAAGAATGCCAAATGATGATTTGCTAAATGCTCATCACAGTCCTTGCACATTTCCTACAAATATGTTGGCATAATTCTAGACTTCGTCTTAGAGAGTTTGAAGTGGCTGATCGATTTATTTATTCTCAAGACCAATTAACTTGTTTTGCACTGATACTGTAAGGAGAAAATAGATGTTGGTGAACGGGTTGGATAATTGCGTAAGCTGCTAGAGAACGTCACCGTGTATTCGAGGTTATTTGACGTCAGGAGATCACTGTTTACGACGTTTTCTAAAACTTTTTGCAAATGTTTTACTTCTTTGTTGCATTTGAAAAGGATATCCCGTTCCACCGTAATCAAGTTTTGTGTGACAAGTCATGAAAAATATTCACTTATGTTAGTAATTAATGCCTTTATAGGTTGTTACCTGGAAAATTTGAACATTTGATCGTAGAAGGGCATTTTGAAGGTTTTTAAGTACTTTATACAAAATAGAACACAACAAGATGGCCGTCAGAAACTCCATGTATGCGGAATTGCGACGCCACATCGTGACGTATATGCAAGTGCTAATTTCTTTTTTCCTAGTAGTTTACAATTTAACTATATAGTTTTTCAACTAGTTTTGATTATAAATTTATTCTACTTATCACTGATACAAATGCACTCATACCGTAACGGTTATCCCTTTTGGGATCATCAAAATCAGGCAACTAAAGACTTGTCGGCATTCTTCAAAACTGATATTGTGCTATATAAAATGCAAGGCAACCAGTGACAGTATGAATGATGCAATTCTCTTTTGACCAAACTAGTAAGTTTCTCTCATAAGTTGAAAATGAATTCATTTTTAGTTTAGTAAAAAAACGTGTTATAAGGTGCTCCGAAAGTACTAAATGTAACCTATCAATGAGATGAATTTAAATAATATTATAACTTTTAACCTGGAGGATAATACGATGTGATATGTTGAGATGGGGTGGGATGGGACAAAATAGGATGCGATGGGATAGAATGGGATGGGATGAGACTGGTCGTTATGCTACGCGATGCCATGCAGGGCCGGATGCGATAGGTTATGATGAGGTGGGATACGATTGAATGGAATGAGATGTGAAGTGAAGTGAAGTGATCAGGTGTGGTGGCAATGTGCTACATCCTGATGTATTTTTTGTGACAAAGTGATGCTTGATATGTGTTTTGGGCTCGCACAGTCATGGAAACATCGTTGAAAACCGCGGAATTTCAGATTACGTTTTCAAGCCTGGAAAATAATCTTAGGACATGGAAACTTGTAAATGTTCAATATTTTTGGCCAGTCTGGGTGTTCCAGTTTCAAATTAGAACAATAAAACCGTAAAACAGCTGTCAACAAAAACAATCTGGCTGGAAAAAGCAGGAAAAGAGACCTGTTTTAAGTCATGGAAAACGATGTAAGGTCTTGAAAAAACTGTGTCATTTTATTCTCATGTTTATGTGTAAACCCTGTACGGTACGATATGTGATGTGATTTGATGAGGATTGCAATGGTATGACTTTGCTCTTTGGCCACATGGTGCTTTGTTATGTAATTTTGATGAGTATCCACGCACTGGATATGCGTTTGCTATTTCTCGATATTTTTATATACTTGTTGTTTTGCCATCTGTTGTCTTTCTGTGTTGTTTTACTGTCTAATTAGAAAATTGCCCGTGCTGAGCGTGCGTCCATCGAGTTATTTGATTCACGCAGGAAGTTGGGAGAGCACGAGAGAAGCGTTTGAGTGCGAATGATCTCCCAATTTCCCAAGTGCATCCGTAACTCGACAGACGCACAGCTAAAGCACGGACCATTTCTTTTAGAACATTGCCACAATATTCAGTATTGAAATAAAGAATGCGTAACTGCTGCTTGCCAACCGGTTTTTTTTGTAGCTCACTTCTACAGCAAAGTTATTACTTCATTTTCCATTTGGAAATCTTTTCGAAAGCACTTTATTGATACTTGATAACTTCCAGACTTGCTTTCGCATGTTGATTTAAATGCATGGCCGCGGACGTGTGTCCATCGAGATTAATAATAATAATAATAATAATAATATATCTTTTATGAGGAAGCCTACAGAAGTTTACATAAGGGTCCTCGACAAACTAAAACCAATCCGCTAAGGAATATTACAACGAACTTACGAAAGACTTGTATTAAGCTAACGTGTAACTATCATTAGAAAATAAATAAGGAAGGAAATAAAATTTAGAATAATTCAGTTAAAACAAATATTAATTAAAAAATTACAGCTACGTATTAAGATTTGGTTTTGGACACGCCACATTTGAATGCGGCTATGCAGATTCGGATTCACGCTCACGCCATACAAATAACGCACGAAAAATAACCGGCTACCTTATTATAGGAATATAACGAAGCATTTTAACAACGCTAACAAAATCTACGCGTTATAAAATTAACGCGAATTTTCGAAAAGTTAAGTTTTCATGCATTTATTTAACGCTGATTTCCGTGTGGTATATGTTCGCATGCATGCATTCAATTAACGCGAAAGTTGATGCTTTATGCGAAATAATTTCTACAGCAACCTGCGCTTTTCACTAGCCAAAAAACAACGTCCAACAACAGTAGTCAAGGTTTAATACCGTACATGTAAAATGGGAAGACAGAAAGGCGATGGCCATATTGCACAAGAGAGTAGAAGAAGTGAGCTTGGAGAAAACGATCGTTACATTGACGAATCTGGAGACATTTTAATGACGATGAGTCGACTGAGTCAGACGGAGGAGAGGTAGATGATATGTAACTTTGCTGGAAATAAAGGTGTCCTAAAATAATGATGCTGTAAAATAGTGTTATTTTAATTAACAACGTAAATTAAGGTGCATAAAATTAACGCCAATTTTTGAAATTCGCGTTAATAACATATATTGAATTTGTTAAATTCTTTAATAAGGTATGTTCTAACCATATCTTGTCTTTTCCCATTTGTCCAAAGGAACAATGTATCATCTCTCTCCGTTACGCCTCACCTGCACTACATATGAGCCTGAGTGCAAAAGTATCTTATAAAGACTATAGCAAAACAACGAAGAACTTGTTTATTGATCACTACCCGATTTGCATGAGCGACTTACTACGCCCACTGGACATAAACACCGAAGAATTTGAAAACGAATGGAAAGAAGCACATTTTGAGAAACGGCAAAAGATTGAATCGAGCGGTATTAAAGACGCAAAGGATTTGGCAGAAAGGAGCAGAACCTTGTTGAACCTACATCCAGTTGAGATTATAGGTATGATCGATTCTATGTTACATATGCAGTTCAGTGTTTGAATGAGTTTGTATATATGTATGTATGTATGTATGTATGTATGTATGTATGATGTATGTATGTATGTATGTATGTATGTATGTATCTATGTATGTATGTATGTATGTATGTATGTATGTATGTATATGTGTGTGTATGTATGTGTGTGTGTGTATATGTATATGTATATTTTGTGTT
>JAOEHT020533263.1:0-16520 GCA_025448195.2 Parazoanthus atlanticus | reverse complement strand
TGTAGGCCCCCTGGATAAATATTTTATTTATTATTATTATTATTATTATTATTATCAAGAGTTAACTGTACATGTATGATGATCTTATTTTGATTTGCAATAAGGCAGATTTATGAGCACACTGCATGTTATATAGGTAAGCTGTCTGATACCACATCTCCATACTTTTCTTTATCCTTCTTCTCAATTTCCTTCTTCAGTGGATTTAGTTCTTCAAGTGCAATCTGTTGCAGGTAGTTCTCCTGGGACACTACAAAGAGCCAACGATGAAATTAGCTAAGGAGATTCATATCAATGACCATGCACATAGCAGCACGTGATCTACTCAATTTGCAAGTCCTCTAATTTGGGCACACGTGGTTATCTTCAAACTTCTGTGTCTTCTTCTTTTCCACCGTGACTGCAGTTACCGGCGGTGGAAAAGATGAAGACACAGATTTGAGAAGTATTAATCTACTCACCACCACTAAACTCAATCATCAGTAGGGTTCTGTAGCGTTCATAGTTCAATCTGTGTTCCTCAGGGTCGGTTTCCATCATTGGCCTAAAAAACGTGCATGCAAAGTTCTTAAATTAGACACAATTAAATATTATAAACCTTTCCTCTTGCTGTATAAACCAACACCACTCACAAGCTGTACCCCAAACTTTCAAGTTCAAGAGTTAAGAACAAGAGTGAAATACATAAGCATGCACCGACACAAACATGGATTATTCTTTCTAAAAAATATTACACACATGTACTGTAATTAGGCAATTCCACATGAGAGTTGAAAAAAATCACATTTTAAAACTAGGGACCTTAGGATAAAAGTGAAATCAATGTTTTTCAAATCTATGTACCTCAAAGTTTGGCTTTATGTGTCCTCCCTCTACAAGGGAGGAGCCAGGATATTTACAAATTTTTAAGCAAAAAAATTACAAAAAACACACAAACTTTATTGTTAGAATCTCTACAACCAAAAACTTGGAGAAAACAATCTTCACAGCTTTTGCAAGTTTATAAGGAGTGCTTTGAATTGGAAAAGTTTCTTGCCAATTGCATTTCAGTGGCACGAAGAGAAAAAAAGGGCTTTGTTTAGAGTTGAAATTTTGAGGCAGATTTGACATGATTCCTAAAAAATGGCATTTTACATGTATGTTTCAAATTTGCTGTAGCTTTAAGGGGGAAGAGAGCCACAATGTGGTTAATTATGCACCCTGACCCCTGGATCTTATCAGAACCCGTTTTCTCGGGCCACCCAAGTCCGACAACTCTGTTAAGTATGTAAATGTAGTATTACAATAATTATAAAAACTATCAAACAGGGTTTGACAAATACATACATGTAACCTGGTGATGTCACACCAGATAAAGGTTCATTCTAAAGGCAAGTTGATCATATCTGTTTTCAAAGAAGGATTTCTTGCAATATTCATTCACCAATGCATGATTTCTATAATTTGCCAGTTCAATGAAGCCAAATTACAGTGTGATGTGCCAAACCATAGCCAGAACTAATTTATACAGTGACTTTATACAGCAATCTTGGGGGATCTGTGCCAGTATTTTTTTTAACACTTGAAGATACCTACCCTACAACCATTGGAGATGAATACTCTGATATATAATCCAGATGTGCTCGACCATCGAATCTAAATGGAGAAAAAAGTGTTTTAAATTTGTTAAATTACATAATTATTTTTCCAACAAAGATACCCTAACAATTATCTAAATACCGTAACACATGTACATACAATGTAAGTGAAAAATATTATGGCTTGTTTGGTCTAAATGAGCTTTTAACTTGTAAATTTATTAACAATAACATCATTCATTAATTTTAGTGATTCCATTTTTACTGAATGTGGTTTGTGTGTGTGTGTGTACAGGTATATACAGTTATTTCAAAAAAGGTTGTCATAGCCAATAGTCTATACCGGAACTGAAAGGAACTATGGCGGTTCAAGGAGCACAGTCACATAATTTATTGCTATTAGCATTGACTTTGCATAATGTAGAGTGTACAATGTAGGTTCATCATAACACAATTATTATCACTGCCATCATTATCATTATAATTTACCACCAAATATTAATGTACCCAAAGTTCCTTTCGGTTTCAGTATCGGCTATGACTATGACAACCTTTTTTGAAATAGCTGTATTCGCTGATACACAACGATGCGCATTGATACACTATCGCATGCGCGAGTGACAGTGAGTGAAACTTGTCATACGTATATAATTTTTTGTAAATTGTTTGAAATGAAATATATTTAATACTTTTTTATCAATTACCTACGGTAAATTTATACTAAAACAATTACAACACTTGACTATGTGCTTATAGAAAACGCAAGCTCGTGATCTAATTGTTAATTATCGGTGGAGCGTGTTTCACAAGCTCGCGTGCAGGTGGTAATTGTAACTTTTATCTGGTTTGTTGGGAATTAATAAGCTCAACAATATGCATAGGACTATGTCATGCATACCGAAAATTCCTTTGTTTCCGACAGAATTATGTTTCTGTTCATTTCTGCTTAGCAAATACATTTTCATATGTGCGGCCCAGCCTATAATCTATATAAAAATATAATGCTTTGTACAACTGATTCAATGAGAAAATATTAAGTAAATGACCTTTTTTGAGTTTGTTCCGCAGACGTAAGATAAGCATATAAATATTACATATATAAAATATATAAAATGTAAGATGTAAAATGGTTACAACTTTAAAGTTGCATCTTATATATTTTATATTCCGCTCTACTCCAGCAGTATCGAGCACTTTCATGTGTTTTAGACACCTACTCCAAAAGTATTGCATGTATAAGCATTAGCAGTTTTAAATAATGACCAAGGGAAGACGAAGGAATGTTAGTGCGAGCTTGTTCCGTTTAGTCACATATTTGGTATTTATTCGACTTTTCTTTGTTATTTTAAAAGTGCCTGTTTACACGCGAGCAGCTAACCGCCCGGGTCAGGTTTCCAACTGGGTCAACCTATCCTCATACAAGCATCTACAAATGTCTAAACGAACCCACTACGGGTACATTCATGTAAACCACGGGTTGGTTCGTGTAAACAGGCCCTAAATCTCACTACCGACAAGTGTGAACCGGGATTTAGATTTCAAATTTGTATAAACAGCCAGATACGTTTAAATGCAATTTTGGATAAATCTCAAGAGCAAATTTTCTGAGACCAACAAAACTGAACGATGAAGTTCGTTCAATTTGTGGTCTTTGAAAACTTTACTCGAATGCTTGTTAGTCATTCAGTGGCAAATTATTTCGATCAATTTGCTTAATATTCATTTCGGTATTTCACTGGAGGATTCAGTCCTCTCTTAGCTACTCTTCTGCTCGAGATTTTCACGAATTATTTACCTTCAGTGCCTAATAACTACGGTCCGTATCTTTGGTGGGTCCATTCGTTGTTCATTCATTCTGCATCAAGTTTTACAAATGGCCGAAGCTTTAAGATTTGTACTTGTACCCAGTCTCTACGCAATTACGTCAACTGTGATCTGATTGGCTGATGTTTCTCTGGCATCCAATAAGTGAGTGTTATCAGTTTTCGGCCCGCAATCATAATGAAATTGTTGCCACTATTTCATTTTGCAGTTTGTGCTGATTTCACTTTTTGCACTTCCATTTGTAATTATAATTATTAATTAACTGCACTGTTCTCTGCCAATCAACACCAACAAATTCATAACGTGGCTGGGAAACAAAACTTCAGTACCAGATAATAACTTATTCTCCAGTGTATAATATCTGAGGCCATGCACTCTCAGTCTCATTCTTATTAACAAGGATTTTATAACTATTTTATATACAGTGATGTGCCTGATACCAGAAAATATCTAATGCAATGTTTCTATTTCTTATTTTGATAGGCTGAGGAGAAGGGGTTTAAAGCCTAATGATTTCAATTCACCGAAAGAATGCAAAGAAAAAGCCCACGACCCTGTATTGAAAGTCAGTTCTTTTCTATAGATGTTGTCACTTTCGTTTCTCAAGAACTAAAACTTGAATGCAATTTGAGTAGCTGTGTATATAGCTAACCGACTTCGTAATGTCACTGAAATAATGGAAATAAAGACTTTCTTCGTTTAGCAGGTGTTACTCTACGTGTGCGCATGCGTCCTAGACGTTGCTCTAAAGACAATTTCGAAATAGTATTTAGCGTCAAGACAAAAAATGTGGAAGGGATGGGTCATTTAATTCACCAGTTTGTTTTGGGGAAGAGTGGGGCTGGAACTGCAAGAATAATATGTTTGCAGACGTTTTGATTCTTGTATCTACTTGAGTCGCATTTTCTTTCTTTCAGGCTGTGATCTCTGCTCTATTCTTTTTATCTCTCTTCGCCAGAAGTTAAAAAATTGGAGTTTTCGAGCTAATTTTGGTTCCTTAATTCTTCTGCCTATCCTTCCCACTCCTTTATCGCTGGGCCGGGCAAGCCTTCCTCGTTCTAATTCCATTCTAAGGCCGACCAGTACTCGTTAGTCTTGCGATCAACAAAAGGAATTATTTTGCTGCCAAAATTCAACACTGCGCTTAAGCTCCTCTCTCAGGTGATATTTTTCCACCCATTCATGGATACATGGGTAAGTGGACAAAGGGTAGATAATTTTAGCGAATGGCAATATTTGCCGAAACGCGCAAAAAAGGAGGGGGGGGGGGATGTTTTAACACCCCACCCCCTTCTGACAAACGGAATTGGGGTATCTTACACTACTAAATAGTATGACATATTTACAGTCCAGAATTCTAGCATTGCTTTAATTTTCAATTTATTTAAGTCTTTTTTCTGTTAGACTGTAGGAATCTCACAATAACCCCTCTGGGTTGTAAATTCCTACATTCTCCATATTTTCAATAAGCCTTATTGTAATCTATCTATATGAAACATTTGCGGAAATAAAACCTGTTGAAACTAATGTATGGTAACAAATTATAAGACTGGAACTACCAGTATATTAGTTTATGTAAGTTTATTTCTTGCTTGAGGCTTAGCTCAGTCTCTAGCAGTACTTAAACAAAACAGAAAAATGGAGGGATCAGAAAAGTGCTTCTAGAGCGCTATCTTAATTGTAAGCGTCGTGACCGGCTATTTGGCGCGGCCGTCCGAAATGATCGCCAGCCTGGGAGGCTCCTTCTGTGTACCCCGCTTGCAATCCGATGATCCCCTGGCTGGCCCTTAGCTGCTCCTCTGAGAACTCGCGAGGATTAGCGTCGGCGACTTTTGGACCAATTGGAGGAATGATGTCAGGATTTTTTGTGTGGGCCTGAAGGAGATAACAATATTAATCCGTCTGTATGTAGTGGATAGATAAATAGACAAAAAAACAATTTGTGGTCGATATCTTACCTGTGTCGAGCAATTTGTAATGGAGAGGTATATACATCAAAACATCATTACTTTTGTTTTCATTCTTTGAATTTAGAAACTCAAGGAAAATTGCAAAAAAAAACCAGACAAACAGAGAGAAATATGTGTAATATGTGTAACAAACAAGGCTATAGGAGGATTTTCATTTCTTACGTTTTGTCTCGTTAGCATAATACAGCATAAAACCAAATTCAGGATTGAACCAAAATGAGTCCATAATTCCACAGAGCATAAAACAATTAGTACAATCTGAAAGTTTGAGCTTCATATAAGGAATAATTCAGGAGAAATGAATGTTTGGAAATGTCAACAATTATAAAGTTCTGTATGGTTGGAGGTAACGTCTTGCCTCCAGCCATACATTCTCTGTAATTTTCGACATTTTTTATTATTTATTTCTCCAAAATTAATTGATGTATCAAGCTAAATTTTCAGTGAATACTTTTTGTGCTATGCAATATCAAAGTCTGGACTCATTTTGGTTCAATCCTGAATTTGGTTTTATGCTGCTTTATGCTAACGAGGCGAAATATGAACACTGAACTCTATCTTACTGCGCCATCAGCTACTACCCACTGCTGTTATCAATAGTAGAGGCAAATTTGTAAAGGAAGAACTCTAAGTGACGTCATCACTGATATCCGCCCATATCAGAAAGGACGATAAACTGACAGTTTGTCCTTGATTGGGGGTGTGCCGTCTAAGCCTTCAACCCGTTCCCTATCTCAGCCCTAAAAAAGCCATTCTCTATACCCATTTTCAGACCAAACTGAAAGAATCGATACCCAATTTCAGTTCAGAGCAAAGTAAAACAGTCTTATGTGGTCCACAGATTCTTCGGGAACCATACCGGAATGGAAGAATTTGTGGCAATATTGCATGCACGATCGGTCTTTTGCAAACCCAGAATCGTTAAAGGACGTAAAAGCGGAAAACCTAAGAAAATGTGAAAAAAATAGCGACAGAGCGTTGACAGACAAAATAAAATTGCACGGTAATCATTATCACGAATGCATGTTCTAAATTTTAAAACAAGTTAGTGTAAATAAGAGAATACTAGTTTAATTATGATATACACAACAAAAACCGTTATTAGTTTAATATTAATGTAAGAGATTATTCAATCTATCAAAATTATAGACGATAAACTCAATCAAAATAGACACTTATTTTATTGCAACTATGAGAACGTTTATATATATATATATTAATACTAATTTATGATAATTGATTTGTGCATTTCGTTGCCTCGTCTCTATGGGTACGCATCGTGTCCAGCAACTTGTCTGGGCCGGCCGAAGTGATCCCCCTTTTGTGAAGCGAGTTTGTTGGTTCCCATTTGCAGCCCAATGATGTTCATCCCTTCTTTCAGCTGATCGTCTGAGAATGAGCGCGGGTTGGCTGTCGCCCTCTTGGGCCCGAGAAGGGGAACGTTATGGCCCAACGCCTTAGCCTGGTGTCAGTAGTGGAAAGTGCATGGATGAAAGAAAATAAAATAATAAAATAATATCAAAACCGTTGGCCTTTCAGGACTAAGAATTGGACCTCAATTTCCTAGTGGGAAGTGCATGGAAGGAACAAAATGAAATAATATCAAAATCGTTGGCATTTTTAGGACTAAGAATGGGAAGTCTATTTTCTAGTGGGAAGTGCATGGATGAAAGAAAATAAAATAATGAAATAATATCAAACTCGTTGGCCTTTTCAGGACTAAGAATTGGGCCTCTATTTCCTAGTGGCAAGTGCATGGGTGAAACAAAATGAAAGAATGAAATAAAAACAAACCGTTGGCCTTTTTAGAACTAAGAATTGGACATCTATTTCCTAGTGGGAAGTGCATGGATGAAAGAGAATGAAATAACATCAAAACCGTTGGCCGTTTTAGGACTGAGAATTGGACCTCTATTTTCTAGTGGAAAAATCATGAATAAAATAAAAGGGAAAAATAATGATAATTAAAAATAAATTTAAAAAACATTGCCCTTTTAGAACCGAGAAGCAGGCCTGTTGTAGTGCGAAATGAATGCATGTGCACGAAAAAATATAATTAATAAGAAAAATCAACGCAGTTTGTGTCTCATTTATATCGAACAGTGCAAGATTGAATATTAAACTTTATGTTTTAGGTATTTAGGTATGTGATATTTACTAATTCCTACGAAACATCCACTTTTATTATTATTATTTATATAACAAAAATAAATATAAAGTTTAAGCATCCTGCTCAATGCATTTTATGAAACTCATCAAGTTTGAATTCAAATTTCATGAGCAACACAAAATTACAGGTGCATATGCTTTATTATTTTTAACACAAGAATTTAGGCGTATCAGTTTTGTATTTTATTGCAGAGGCACTGTAGTTAATTATTTAGCAACAAATTGGAAACGAATTAGAGGAAGAAAAGTACAAGCAAACTATGAGACTGAGATAAGAACTGAAAGCAGAGATTTTTATTTGATGAATTAGGTTTTACAGAACATGATTTAAAAAAGGAAAAGAGTCTTACCCGAGACCCAACAGTGACAATGGTGTGAATGACCTAACCGGGAGAGAAATGTGTATTTGTGTTAGCAATTGGACTCTTCATATAGGTACTGCCAGTCAAAAGGCTACAGTAATTTAAAGGATTGTTATGACTAACGCCGTTAGCTTTAACCGCCTGATGAAAATGTCGTAGATCTGTCCCTGCTCGGACGAACAAAACCCCTTTGCAACTTAGAAAGAAAATGTAGTGTTGGCTCGATGTATGCGCGAGTTTCTGTCGTTATGTACATTTTTCTCCCCTAAAAAAAGAGGAAAGAAACCCTCGCTCGACGTGTATTTTGAGCAGTTCATTCGCACTTTCTCAAATACAAGCGCACGCACTAGGCTTGTCCCGATTGTGTTCAACTCTTGGCGTTTGGAGCAACTTTGTCAGCTCTAGCAACTTCGAGCAACTTTTTGCTTTTCTGAGCAACTTTTGAGCAGCTTTTGGTCAAATTACAGGTTTGCAGCACAAATCAAGCACGAAAAATTAACAAATTGCTAGAAAACATCAATTTCTACGATATTCTTGATGGGTTTTTTGTACTCCACGGACTGTAGATGGATAATAAATAGCATTACACTAAGTCTCAATGCTTCACAGGTTACAAGTATAAAATCCTAAAATTCTAAACTATTTACAATTATGGAAGGTTTCTAAATATTTCTAAAAAATTTTTAATTACCACCTACTTGAACAACCTGTCGCGCAACAAATGTGTTTGTTGCAAGTTGTGAAAGCAAGGTTCGACTTTTTTTATTTTCCGCAACAAATTTTCCAATACCCCAACTTGACGTACAACAGATCCTCGAACGAGTGATTTTAATTGGTTCTCAGATCAGGATTTAGTTACACAAGTTACACAACTTGCAAAGGTTAACAGGGAAACATAAACATGTCGACCTGTAACGCACAATCCTGCACAAAATATTGGAGGAAGTGTTGCCTGTTTTGCCACATCAGAGTTTTGGCTTAAAAAAGCACAAGTTGTAGAACTCACGATACCTGAGCCAAGTTGCCTTTCTCGTACAAGTCCACAGTCTGGAACAAGTCCAGTTTGGGCACACCCAGACTGTTCTCACAGAACGTTAGGAACTTGCCAATGTTTTCCATCTGAGAGGAAAGAGACGAAAAGCAGTATTACATTTAACTTCTCATGGTTTCAATGGTGTGAGAGGGGAGAAAGGACTAATAATAATAATAATAATAATATCAATAATAATAACAATAATAAAAACAGTAATAATATCAGTATTAGTAATAATGATAATAATAATAATGATGATGATGCTGCTGCTAATGATGATGATAATAATAATAACAATAATAATAAATACAATAATAATAAATACAATAATAATATTTTAATAATAACAATAAAAATATCATATAATTCCCTGATGATATTCTTATCATAAATTTGTATATTGTGAGCCAACATATGGCAACAAGCACTATGTAGTTTATTTTTCCGCTATGCATCTGCACACGTTTGTCGTGCTTTCATAATGTCATTAGTAGGTGACACAGAAGCCTCGCCTGCACGATATTTTCTCTTTTAAATCTGTATATTGTGAGCCTTCGCATATAGGAACAAGCACAATGTAGTTCATTGTATCTGCATACCTATGTCGACTTTTCATAATGTCGTTAGTAATTGAAGCAGTATAGCAGAGTTTTACAGAGCATAAGTCTCGCTTGTACGATATTTTCCGTTATAAATCTGCCTATTGTGGGCCTACATATGGTAAAAAGCACTGTGTAGCTTATTTTTCCGCTGTGTATCTGCATACGTTTGTCGAGTTTTCATAATATCGTTAGTGATTGAAGCAGAAGTGGAGTTAAATGAGCATAAGCCTCGATTGCAGGGTGTTTTCTATCGTAAATCTGTGTGAGCCTGGGGAAAGGCACTGTTTCACTCCTTCTTCCACTATGCATCTGTTTACGTCCGTCGGGTTGTCACTACGTCATGTACGAAACTGAAGCAGAAACATAAGCGTAGAGTGGAACGCTCCTAATGTTCTGCTTCTTTCTCCACTTCTGTTTACGTCTCTGGTGAAAACCAGGCTTACGTGTAAGTAAAGGTTATTAAGAACACAGAAAAAAAATGTCATCAGAACTTTCTGGCAGGGAGCTAGGGCTCCAAGTTAGTTCTATTACTTACCATTTTGAAGGCCATAGTTTGATCCGACGGTTTTAGATTGCCTCCTAGTTTGTTAGCGAGCCTAGATAAAAGTGGAGCATTAGAAGAAAACTTGTTACTGAAAAGTAACGCTGGAACTTAAGAAAAAAAGTTTTTAGAAAATCATCTATTTTTGAAGATCTGAAATAGGGTTAGCCTCGAGACATTACGATCCTTTAAGAAAGTTTTTCGACAACAAAAATAATAAGTTGCGTTCCCTGCTCCCGGACCTGTGTAGTGAGAGAGACAGCATTAGGAAACAAAGATACTTCAAACTACCGCCGGTAAAAACTAATCGTTTTGCAAACTCTTTTAATTTAAAAAGCTGCAGTCTGTACAATCATGAAAGTAGTTAAGCAGATATAGTTTAATGGGTTTTATAGTCATGTAAAATTCACGCAATTCAGTTTTACTGCCAGGTGAATATATTTTAGTAAAGTTCAAAGTTCAGAGTTCAGACTGGCGGTGGGGCAAGGGTGGGGAATGAAATTGCCTACTTTGGATTGGCAGTCAACCTCAAACGACTGAGCCAACTTCCTCCGTTTAATAAACGCTAATTAAGATTCTACGAATTATATCCATAAGTACAAAAATCTGCTTATACCTGCATAACACTACGCCACTTTTAAGCACTTGGTGAGTGTTCTCAGGTCCATGTTCGTCTCCAAACACTCTCTCCCCCAACACTTGCTCGATCCAGTTTGTGGCGTCTATCTCTAAATCGGAATCGTATTTGGAATCCATCTGCATTCAATCGGTGAAAGGAGTCAGTGTTAGAATACTAACACCAAAGTCTCTTCGGGATCCGATTTGGTTATAGCCTACATAATTTTCAATGGCTTACAAAAATGTTTCAGTTGGTGAGTAAGGATTTTTTAAAGTTTACATTTTAGTACGTGACTAATTGGTCATCAACGGAATTCACGAAATGTATAGGTTTTCTTTAAACCTTGTTTCAACTACATTGAATATTTTTACGACATGGATAAAAGTGGTACCTATGCTTGTTACGTATTAAATAGTCATGATTTCATATGATTTCTAACTGGAACACGGCCAGGTGATCAGGTGACTGAATTGATTACATGTAACTTCCCTGAAAACCTCGCGCGCGCAAAAAGGTCTCAAAATGGCCGCCATTTTAGATTTTGAAATGGCCCCAGTATATTGACAACCCATCATCTGTTAATGCATTTATCAGCAGGTAGAGTTGTAAATTTACTGGAAAACAACTCTGTCGTCGAATTTGTCTGTTTTACGTTTCATTCTAAGCAATCTGTTTCTTCAGTAAAATAAAGCAAACAACTCGCCTGTTACAAAACTAGACAACGTTCTCTGATTGGCTGACTACATACTGCGCGATAAACGTTTTATCGCCTGGAGGGTGCGTTTTGAAACACAAGATTTAATAGCAGTAATACCTTTGTTTATTTCAACCAACAAAATATGCCGCTAATAAAGGAAGCCCTGGATAAACTAGTTTGTACAACTTAAAATTAGTTGTACTATTGAAAAGAGGTCTAGTAACTAAACAACTTGGCGGCGCATGGTACTTAGAAACATGCAAATGCTAAAGGTTATACAAAACTTCCCACAGGGCAAAAGAAACCGCTGAAATACTAAAAATATAACAACCAATCGGCTCTGTTTTGTCAAATGTACTCCAGGGAGTGACTAATACATATTGTTTATAAAGCACGGATTTTTAATTCTAGATTAAGAAATAATAATTGACAAGTGTTATTTCAATTTTTTTTTGCCTTTTCCTCTACAGTTTCTATGAAGCATAAGTCTGCTTTATCGCTATTCGACACTGTAACAGACCATTAAGTAAGCGCAAGAACCCGTCAAACTCCTTTAAAGATTTTGATGACGGCTCAGTATAAGACACGAAGTCCTACAGTTTCAAGAATTTCTGCACATAAGTGAAACCACTAGCTGTTTGATACCCACTATTTCTATTTCATTGCCGGTGGCAACAGTCTGATAAAAACTTGATTTCCCATATCTGTAATGTTTTTCTCAATGAAACATTTTCTTGATAGTAAATGTTAACTTTTAAGGGTTCAAACTGATTTGAGAATGAGTATTTGAGAGATTTTGTTCTAGTGGGAAACAGAATTCAAGTTTGTTAAAACTTGCAGACGAGTGGAGTTTCAATTTGTGCAATTGAAATGTCATCGCAGATATGTCAACTATTTATAAGTTGAAATCAGTCTCTAAATGAACTTAGCTAGAAGAAAGTAAAACAGGCTACACTTAAACAATATACATTAACATTTAATAAATAGTTATGTAGCGAAATAGCGAGATCGGGAAAACAGAAAAAGTATGGCTGTTTCAGGAAAACGTTCTATTTCGAAAATGCATGGCATAGGGCAATTGTCTGTTAAAATATTTAGATCAATCTTTCATCACAACAATTGAGTTGTCAACTTATTCCTCTTTATGGAATACACAACGAAGCCCCTGGCAAATTTGTGACAAATCTTTCAACTTAATAGTCATAACCGATTATCAGTACAAAACTGATTCGAGTTACGTTTGGAAAGCGTTTCCAAGACAACAGAACATAAACACATTTATCAAAAGACATAAAACTTTACAAAAATCCATCTCTTACACATACAGGAACAGATCCATGTAACTTCATTTCTTCGGTTATGGAATCTTAGTTAAGTCTAGAAAAATGTTTTTCATTCAAATAATGATTCTGTAACTGATAAGGGTAGACCTCGAAACTGTCGGCTCGTGTTTTCACCGTAGGTTGCCAGAAGTACAATTTAAAAGACCAGATTCGCTTACAGTACATTCACAGAGGAGTCCAACTAAAGTACATGTACTGCAAAAGAAAGAAAAACAAAGATTTTGGATATCACAGAGGCCTGAAATATCTTCTAAAACTGAGAAATGATCCAAATCTCTCCCCAAAACATGCCTTAACCCTAACCTCGATTCTGTTACTTTTGTTTCAATCCCCAAGTCTGCCCTTTATTACATAATTAGTCAATAAAATAGGTCTGACTATTAAAAAAGAACTTTTTATGAGGGCGCAGCTGTAGTATATTAGACTGAGCATATTGAGTTCCAAGGTTTCATTTTGAGACTGTAAACAAAGAGAGTTTTGCATTACATTTCACTAAAATATTTGACCGACTGAAAAGTACAAATATGGTTTCATAATGATAACAAGCTGATTGAATATCGGATAGAACAGGCCGATATATCTCTTTTCATTTAGATTTAAAGTATGCGCGCTTCCAAAACTCACGAAATATTAAACAAAAGACTTGGCTCAGTAAATAAGTTATTTCTACTGATGGACATATGACAGCACAAAATATACAGCGGCCTTTTGAAGATGAATGACATATCTTAATTTAGAATTACAGCCAAAATTGTTAGCTCCAAATATGAGTTAATTTAGCTCCAAATTTGAGTTACTTAAGCTCCCAAACATAAAATGATCGTTGACAGAGTCAAAATCTGGGCTCATTGAAATTCATCGACATTTTACTGTTTCCAGAGGTGGCAACTTCGCCTGGTGTTGTACAGAAAACAGAGTCATTCTTTCCACCTTACAACTAAAAGCAACAAACAGAAGTTGAACCGAGAGAACTCAGTTATTAACATGTCCACATTTTGCTAAACAGAAGTCTTACCTTTCGCTTGACCTCGCTTGATAAGCCATAACCCCTCGGCCTAGTTGCCATTTTGAAAGCAGAGAAAAATACAGCACGATGGTTAGTCGAAGATCAGATAGGGACCTTTGGGCGTTGAGTGGCTGCAAAAATGATCAAATGTCTGTGCATTAAAACAATATATTTCGATATTTGTCATGCAGAGTTTTTAAGGACTGGATAAATGAACACTGCACTCGTGCTGGGAAAACCGTTTAGTCAATTACCCAATGAAGTGGCGTTTCTTCATTTCCTTTTGTTTTTTACCCAATCAAAGAAGTTGCCTGTAGTGTTTTTAAAAAAATGACAGCCCACTTCTGTTTTTATAAACAGTATCTTCTTCTTTTGCATTGTATCCAAAACGGAAAATAATTTTTTAAAAAAGTTATAAATCTTGAATTGAAAAGCATAATGTCGTATGAGCCGCGCTCTCTTATCAAAACTGAGCTCATAATTTTTTTTAAGTGTTGTGCGCTGCAAGTTCTTTAAATCATTTCTCTTTGAAGAAACGCTTGTAGAACTCACGAGTCACGGATCCATTTTTTTTTATTAGTTGTTTATTTACTTTATTCTCACTTAATTTCACGAGTACTAAATTTCGCGATTTTGAAAAATCGCGAAATTAAATACTCGCGAAATATAGGACACGCGAAGATTAAAATCGCGAAATTTAATACAGTATAATATCAATAAAATAACGAAATTCAAGCTGTTACTTTATTACTGTTATTTCAACATGTCACAGCTTCATGTTTAGGAGATTTTGTTTGATTTTGTCCGTCAGTCATCTTGCATTAAATATCACTGCATCACTCTGTCCTCTGCCGCTATTAAGTATGAACAAAGTTATCAGAGTGTAAATATAGATGTTGAATAATTATAGATGTAGAATACCTTAATGTCTTGTTTTGTTTAGTTTGTTTTGTTTGCTATTGTTTACGATGACGATCATGTTAATTATGTTGTTACAGTTCAGAGGTCAAAGCTACATACTGAAGAATAGAAAAAATTGCGAAATTTAATACAGTCCAATTCTACCTTCCACTCAAAATCGCGAAATTTAATACTCGCGAAATTTAGTGATAATAAGGTATTTAGATTAGAGCTTTGTAGATCAAAAATACTTTCACATTTGCGACGTCACAAAAAAGAGCGCGAGAACGAGACCATTCGAATTCGCCATTATGATGAAACAACGGTTATCGGCAATCACAAAGATAAGATCCTTCAGAATATGTAAATAATTAGTTAGTGTATCTATATTGTATTCTGATATGTTGCTCGCATATGTAATGAGAAGGAAAGAACGAGCCCATCTCGATAACTCATCCCTTCCGACCCACGTGACTAATGCAAAGGTAAACAGTAAACCTTACCAAGAAATGTTTAGGGGATATCCAGGGACATTTAACTGCTTATTAACCGAGAGTGAGGTCTGTACGTGTAATATCAAACTGAGGCCTTGCTGTATTGACCGGGCGATAGCGAGATCAACGCGTTAAGACCGAAGTTTGATACTTCCTGTAAAGACCGAACGTTCGAGGTTAATAAGTATTTTATTGTACGGCATTTTTTTCTAAAATCAACGATAACACCGTGCAATCGGAAATTCTTTACTTCGCCATAGAGGGAATATAACATGCCCAAAAACTAGGGTAAAGAAGCTTAACTCTGACATGCTAGGATGCAACCAGAGAAAAGCGCAAAAGGAATCGAGAACCCTCCCCCCCCCCGGCAAAGTACCCCGAGAGCGATTCCAACCCACGAAACCCTGATGACATACCATGTCATCAGATTGTCGTGGGTTTGATTCACGCTCGGGGTACTTTGGTTTTTTCTTTCTCGCTTCCTCTTACGTTTGTCTCTGGTTGCCTGCTAGCATATCAGAGCTAATCTCTCTGATGATCATCACACTGAACGAAACATGCTTATCAATCCATAAAGAAGCTTTATTTGTGCCATTTGCACCAAATATTAACAATTTTAGAAAAACTGGGCGATATTTATTCCATACAAAGTGACATTAAATCGACTCAATGACCCATATGCCATATCGCTCTACGTGCCTAAACACTAGCCCACAGCTTGGGTTCCCTGTGGAGCGACGAACAAAAGAAAACACGTTCATGCGTGATGATGTAACCCGTGCCTATGAAGACAAACTGACAAGTCAAAGTGGTCTCTTGACCTATTTCAGTTTCATTGAAACATATTGCATGTGTTTGTGAAAACGTACATTCCCCATGTAATTCGAACAGTTAGTGTAGTCAAAAGATAAAGCTTGGTAGGTTTCCATATTAGGCATTTCATTTGTTTGATAAGGCAATTCAACCGAAATGAAAAATGTATAAACTGAAATCATCACACACGATTCTGTTATGCAGGAACAACAAGTCGAAAGTACCACTGTGTTACATTATGATTAGACTTTGTTGTTGGTTTGTTGTGATGTTGTTGGACTCTACAACTTAACCTACCTGAGTATTTTTAAGGTCCTTAGGGCGACTCAGTGCTCGTTCGGTTTTGGTAGTTTCCGCTGTTATTTATAAAACGGGAATAGCGAGTTAAAGTGGATGTGAAAGGACAAACAGACTTCATGCAGCACACTCCAGTTGTCCGAAATAACGATAATGTGAAATGTGACAGCGTTTGGAAGATTATTAGAGGTTGTACTGAAATATTAACTTACAATTGGCATTTCTGAGAGACGTCAATTATTTTTCTCCTGGGGGCTGGGGAACGAGGATTCA
>JAOEHT020532410.1:0-16528 GCA_025448195.2 Parazoanthus atlanticus | reverse complement strand
GCCCATATTTACAAAATTTTGACAGTTGCACTAGTTCCAAAAATTCTAAAAAAATGTGACCCCTCCCCTTTCTGAAGTTCCGAAAAATCGTCCCCGTAATAAATGATACGTCCGTTAAGGGTATGGTTTTCGGGCCAATTTGGTCTGGAAAAGGGTATATACATTTTGCTTCAGAAGTCTGGAAAAGTGTACAGTTTTCACAAAGAATATGACTGGACCATAAAAGTTTTTCTTAATTTGCTCCGAGATTTCTGTCATGGATCATCACTTTGCAGATTTCAGAATAAAAGATATGCAAAATATGGGCTATGTTGCAACCACGAGAAAAGTTTAAAATTTAAAATTTACGACAAAGCAAAAGAAATCGTACCACTTGACATTCGGGTTCAGACAAATCAGACATATCCAACACTCCACTTTCACTTTATTCACACCATGCTTTACATAATTTACTACAAATTTCACCATGTTTACAGACTTCAGGCAAATAGCCCAATACACTATTCACAATAAAATACATCAAAGTCTTGTTGTAAAGGCAAATTTACTCTACATACATGTGTGAACATTATCTCTTGAGCGAATTCATTTCGAAAGTATAGCAAGATTTTAAAAATACAGAAACTCATTCCAAAACTTAACCTCGTGAGCCAATATCTACATTTACCAAACAATTTTTTGCTTTCAAATCATATATCTCTCTGGAAAACTTCAAAAACCAATGAAAATTAAAATTTTTGAAAATGATATTTTACTTTTGAACGAGCTCTTGCCCACATGATGTGGATCAAACTGTCGGGAAAAAAACAAATGGAATAGATGATTGCTAAATAGTCACATTATTGAAAACAATTCCTTCAGAAGCCACAGAACTTTCAATTAGTAATTCAGTTTCTAAAGTATACTCAACTCTCAGAATAACTGACCCTTAAACTCTTGCTGTTGGCCCAAAGCCTAAAAAATATTTATCGAAAAATATGTGGTTCAAGTAAGTATCCAGGCCTCCCCCCCTATCCCTCCCTTTTATGGGGGGAGGTATGGATAAATTTTGGAACCATCAAAAATAGGGAAGGGTAACCTCACAGTCTTTCTGGGTGCTGTAGACTGGTTTACAGGTTTTGTTTTCTCCACTACACGTATGCATTCTGACTTCAGATAAAGTCGTATGTCAACTCCTTTTCAGGCACCATTAAATATGTACACTGCTAAATTCAAAGGTTAAGAGTTTTAAACTCTCAGTAGTGCTGTAATTACATATATATTTCACATCTCTGACAGGAGATGCTTGACTGAAAAATTAGGCTTCCCTGCTCTAAAAATACATTTTGCTATTTACAAGTCATTGAAATTTATTTGAGGGGGTTTCTAACTACAGTGAAAGTATTGATGATACATAATTTTTTAGTCTGTGACTAGACTGAAGTGTAAACAAGTTTGGAATTGTGGGACAAATGTATTCACATATATCTTTATCATTCAAAAAAGCTATTTTTAAACATCTGCAAATTACCCCAAGGGGGAAACTCCCAGAAAAATTAAGGGGGGGGGGGGGTAACTCAAAAGTTGAGCAACACCATTAACTTCAAAATATACCAAATGTAGCCATGTTTGGTATCCTAAAAAATACCCTTCATGATAGGACAGCTTCAATTGCCCTTTCTCTATGTCTATTTAGTACTTGTAAAACATTTTCTTCTGAATATTTCTCAAAAACCAAAAAATAGCTTATACTTGAAATCCTTACAAAATATAATTATAAAAGCAGTGTCAAAATGACACTTAAAGAAATGATACCCCATAACATAAAAGTGCCAAAAATTTTACCCATAAACTTTTGATCCACCCACCTCGTCATTCTTTTCTGGGAGTTACCCGTCTGGGAATTCTGAATAAGGCTGCTGTATCGTTCTTGAGTTTCAGCATCCCTGTGATGCTGGACTAATTCTAATCTAAAAATTATGTTGTGTTTCTTTGCTCTCCCTGAGATGTCAGTGCAAAGAGGTCAGGATCAAAGAAAAACTAATCCGACCACTCAGTTATATGTACAAAAATTTGTGGCCCCTCAGGGAGCTATAAAGACCAAATGATTCCACATAAACCCCATTATCTCTTCTGGTCCTGCCACATTTTCAAATTTGTAATAACAAGGAAATTTTAAAACATACTTTTTAATTTTGATAAACCATACACTTTTCCTCTTCAATACAAACAAAATGGATGGTCATTTTATAGTTTCTTGAAAAAAATAAATATGACACTGGACATTACAATTATTGCACATCATTTTTCAAGATGGTGGTACGCAGGTCATTCAAACTCAAGAAATAAGCAAATCAAATCACTTGGCATTATTCTGTGAGCAGAATTGACAATCGAATATTTATTATATTTTAAATGCCAATATGGACCAAGGACAATATCGTAGTTCTAATTGAGGGCAAAAGTGCTTTTCAGATCCCTGAATATAATTTTCAGTTAATTAAACAAATGACTGATCTTTTAAAATTTGACTAATGAGTGTTCACATAATTGCAGGGTGGAATTACACTAATGAGGTGATCATATGGTTTGATTACAAATTGTAATGAGGCCAATTATCTTCTTTAGCGCTGTTTTTCATACCCTGCTTGGGGTCAAAATGGACCCCTTGGTAACACACCTGTCCCCACACCTCCCTGGTGCATACTCATTGATGAAACAAAAACCCATCGATTAGTAAGGGGGTCAAAACATTCCACCGTGTTTAAGTTGGATATGCCATCATACCCTCCAGTAGCATACAATCTACCTCCTAGGGTTACCACAGCAACACGGCTTCGACGAGTGTTCATTGGTGACACAAATGACCACTGATTTGTATCAGGATTGAAACATTCTACTGTGTTGAGGAATGAGCTTCCATCATAACCGCCACAGGCAAAGATTTGGCCATTCAGGGAAACAACACCAACTCGGCAGCGGCGAACTGTCATGGAGGGCCCTGACGACCAGGAATCTGTCTGTGGGTCGTACACCTCTACAGTGTTGAAAATAGACAATCCATTATGCCCACCAATTGCATACAGCTTGCCGTGCAGCTCAGTCACACCAGCGGCACTGCGAAGGGTTGCCATAGAAGCCAAGAAATTCCAGGTGTTGGTTGAGGGTGTGTAACACTCCATGCTATTCAGTGATATGTGTCCGTCATATCCTCCTACAATATAGATCTTGTCATTCATTGCCGCAGCTCCAAGAGCACTTCGGCGAGTGTTCATTGGTGCGACTGAACACCAGTTCTGTAGCTGAGAATCAAAACATTCCACCGTACTCAAGCGCTTGTGACCGTCAAAGCCTCCGAGAGCATACAGCTTGCCCTTGAGTACAGCAACACCAACACGGGTTCTGAGTGTGCTCATTGGCAAGCCTGGTGTCCACTGACCTGTCAGAGTGTCAAAACGCTCCACAGTACTCAGTGCCTCACCTGACGATGTCAATCCACCTAATATTGCACACAAAAAAATATTGTTTATTAAAGTAATATAAATTTGTAAGAAAGAAATATTTGGCCATGGAAAGACTTACTCAAAATCAAACAGGAGTTGGCGATTTTGATGCTAATTTAAAGTTCTTATTTTTTGGCAAATATTTTGGATCAAGCTTCTGGCTTCCAGAGGTTTTTGATTTGCACAACCATAGTTCAACATTTGAATGAAAAGTTCAACAGCATGCAGGTTGAAGTTTTCTCACAAAAACTGCCCAGGCTACACCTTCCCATGGACTCTTCCCCACAAGAGTTTGATTAGTTTTGTTTGTGTAAGATGTAAACTTGGACACTTTGTAACGAGACCATCAAGGCCTACTGTTTGAACGGAATAATTATATTTTTCAAGGGGAGGCACACATGACTTTGTGGCATTGCACAGTTAAAATCCCAGGTCTTCACAAGTCTTGCCTTTCAATTAAAGCCCTAGAAGGCTTGCATCTAAGTTAAAAACAAACTAACTCAGGAACTTACTGTCAAACCCATAAAATAATGAACACGAAAAAATATTTGTGGAATGTGTGTTTCTTGGCCAATCAAGAAAAAGTTCCAAACCACAAACCACACCAACCAGGGGAAGCCCAAGAAATTTGATGAGGGGGGATGGAAAAGAGTATCTGTACTCCCATAGATGTGGTGTTTATAAAAAGTTTGCAAAATTGCCTATGAAAGGGGGGGGGGGGCATGGCCCCCTCGGCCCCTTTCCTAAACCCACCCTTGCCAGCTGACACCAGTGGTATGACTCCAAAAGTGATGATTAAACTTTCTCAAATTGTGCTATTGTTCACCATTTTATGAGTTTTGATTCTTCCTTACCAATGGCGTAGATCAATCCTGCTGCTTCACTGCACCGACGTGGTCTGGTTCGAGCGGTCTGACACTTTGACCTGCGCTCTGGCATCAGGAGATAGTCTTTGGCCTCATCAACCAGATCTCGACAGGCGTGATTTGATTTGATTAGCTCCTCCCCTGACACAGTGTCACACAAGTAGTGAGGGGATATTAGGGGGAGCCGCACATGCTTTAGCAGTTCAGAGATAAAATCTTTCCTTTCGATAATATCCTTCTTAACCCACTGTAGCACAGCTTCAAATACCTCTTCCTCTGTGCGGACATTCAGTTCTTCCCTTGAAATAAGCGCCACAACTTCATCTGGAGGAAGACTCAGAAACTCTTCACTCTTGGCAACATCACTAAAGTTTTTCATAGCGTAGATTTCGGCCGCTTCGACTAACTCTGAACATGCAAACGTATCTGCGAATGTTCGAATGCCAAGGCAATTGTTTGGATGTAGAACTCGGTGCAAGAATTCAACACATGCTTGTTTCACTCCAGCCAACTGCAGCAGGTTGGCGGCACAAAGTAAGCTTTGGACATTGTTGACATTGATTTCTATTCTCCCTGTGTAACAGAAACTAACCAGATCAACCAAGGCCCCAAATTCTACGCCGTGTAGAGCGATTTCATCAAGTCTACTTTCTATCATGTCACCAGTGAACATGGCGTCAAAATACTGGCTAGCGGCCGCCAAAACAACCCGATGGGACACTAGTTTCGATTCACCGACCTTCAAAGTTACATCGCACAGTTTTCCTTCTAGTCGCAAGCGATAGAGTCCCGTAAATACTTGCGAGGAAAAATCAGAAACACAAAACAACACGCTTTCCTCCGTCGCCATGTTTGTTTGTATGGATGATATGCATGCATTGAGGAACAAAGACACGTGACCTAATTTGCAGGCCCTCAGGACCCCACCCCCCCTCACACTACCCCTAATATTTTCAGTGTGGCTAAAAATTGGAAGAAATCAAAGAGCTTGAAAAGTTGAAAATTAAAAGTATAAAAACTATGATAAAATGGAGAGCAGCAAGACACCATGTACATCAAGCAGCTTCCTGAAGGACTTTCTTAAAATTACACCATTAAAATTTATTAACTAACATTATTCCAGTGGGGATAGAAGCTTTTATTTCAACTTTAGACAAGTTTTGTACGTTTACAAAGGTTCCAGGGGATGGAATTTCTACTCTTGCCCATTTTCTCACCAAATTATGCAAATTTCAATATCCAATTTCAGACCAGACGCTAAATTTTTTTACCCATTTTCAGGCCAGCCTTCTAATATTGAATGTGCAATATGGCACATCCCCACAATTTCATCCAAAAACAACGCCCAATTCAGGCCCGTAGGCAGGGGGGTGTGCGGGGTGCATACGCACCACCCACGGACCAGAAAAGGTCCGCAGAAGTGAGAAGAAGCCCGAAGAGGTGCACCCATAATACTGTAGTTTGTGCTTCCGCGAAATAGTGAAAACAGAAGGACTAAAAAAAAAATTTAAAAAAAAAAAAGGTCAGCAGTCGGAATTAATGAAATATAATGACCTTTGAGATGGATTGTGGAGGACATACATGGAACATGAAATTGTTAGTACCAGGCCGCCCTTGGTTCACAGCCCCCCAACAAAATTCCTGGCTACGGGCCTGCAATTTCAGACCAAAATGTTAAAACGTAAGCCAAATTTCAAAATCTACACCCAGATTCTTTGTCAAAACCTAATTTGTATATTTTCTGAACAAACCTGAATTACTGATTATGATGTCACATATTTTTAATGATACCATGTCTCCTCCCCCCTTCTCTTTTAAGGGTTATTATTTTGATTTTTATTGCTATTTTCTACTGTCTGGGAAGAGGTGGTCTAATCTAATAATGACCAAAATATGATGCCAGGAGGGAAACTGAATGTTTCTATTGGCATGCTGTGGTTGTTCTCTTAAGGGACCGTTCATTATTTATACTTTTCTAGCTGATTTAAGGACCTTTTATGGTAAAACAAACTGGGTAGGGAAATTCACATAACTTGGTCTGAAAACAGGGAAGGGGGTATGCTGTCAAAGCCTTCAAATCCTGACCCTATTTCAGATCTGAAATGGTCTTATGGTCAACATTTTCTTTGCGAAAACAGTACCTTTTTCCAGACATCTCAAGCAAAACATATACCCTTTTCCAGACCAAACTGGCCCAAAAACCATAGTCAATTGAGGGATTACCCCACCCCCCAGCACACCACACACCCATAAAAAAGATTGAGGAGCAGCCACCCCCTCCCAGAAAAAAGATAAAGTTTTATCTATGATTGTTCAGTATTAACAAAAAACAGTCTGATACTACTAAATCCAAGTTTTAATGTTTTCCACCAGCAAGAAACAGTGCCAAGTCCTGTTAGCACACAGACAGTAACTGATTATCAACGAGATTCAAGCGTATATTTAAAAATAGGTTTATGAAGCCGGTGAAGGTTCCAAAACAAAATCAATTAAGCAGTGGGTATGCAAAAGTTGTCGTCTATCTATCTCAAACTGTACGTTGCATGTATTCTGTGTGTCTGACAATGTCCATGAAGTCAACAAATGGTCTTGCAACATCAGCTGATGAATACATGTACACTCCGTAATTTCTTGTCTTTTGTGTCAGAATAAAGTTATCCTTATTTCTTCCATTTTATTTTGAACAAAAGTGGTGCCGCAAACGTCTCATCTGAAAAGATAAAAGCAATGCATCAAATCAACAAAAGTTAATGCAAGAGTTACAATTGCAAGGATGTTTGAATGTTTCCTTCAACAAAATATCACCACCATATTGTAATGTAAAGACCCTCATTACTTTCTGATTTAGCAGCCCTTAGCTGGCGTTACTTTCAGGGGTCATTACTTTTTGGGGGTCATTACTTTCGAGTACCAACACATGTTAAGAAATATGTCACATATTCACAAAAACATTCGAGAAAAAGTGATACATTTAATTATTATTTAGAAACAAATACATGTAGTTTGAAATGAAAACACTGAGACACCAGAATGCAGTTTCAAACAGAACCTGAAAGAATGTTGTTACCAGTCCAACATCAATACTTTCTTGCCCAAGGATGTAACACAAAACATAACTGAAAAGGACTCAACTCCGTGAGCTTTCAGAATACTCAGAAGTATGGAGTTCGGGAACTCACCTTTACTTAAAAAGGAAGTAACTATGTACAGTATTGAGTTATTCTTCTGGCCTTTGAGGCGGTGTGCCACATGGTTGAAGCATTTTCTGTAGATAAGAAGTAGGAGAAGTATTAGCTTGTGGCGATAAGCAATATGGCACTACTGCACTACTGCATCGGATCAAAGGGAGCTTTAAAGGTCCAGATCAGATGTCCGGCATTTTTCGCACTTTGTTTATATTTGGTTTCACCAAGTCAATGGAAAAACAAAAATAACTCACTGTACTCCAAACCCTAATAATTCAACTTAAGATAAAGACAAATCATCTGGGTATTTGAGCTTTAATTCACAGTAGATACATGTAAGAAGATGAAAGTTGTTGTGACTGAAACAGCAATATTAAACCATGCCATAAATTATTTCAAATGGGCAAAGCTATCAACACATGAAGACTTTGATTGGTTCATGGCATTCTTAACATAGATTTCAAATGCCTAGTGGCACTGAATTTAAAGCAACTAATGCGTAGCTTTTTATAAGAAATTCCAATGAAAGAATGGTATAATAATATAATTGAATTCATATATATTGTATTCTGTGTCACTGTTTATACTGAATATTTCATAATATGCATTATTGCCAATAAATACCATTAACGACTTAAGTTGAGGCATGTTAATTCCAGCAATAATAAGTTCCGAGTTCTCATAAAATTATTGCATGAGAACTTGGAACTTAACCTCAACTTGAAGTTATTGATTATGGGCACTGAGGCAAAATTTTATTGTAAAAGTTGTCTACAGGGCTCCCATTGATAGCAATACTTATACTGAAGAAAAAACCCAACATCAACAACAACACTTTATTTTGGTAGGGTGTGTAATTACAATTTTGAAAATTGTACTCTCCCTTATGGCCCAAGTACTAACACTAACAATTTAAAATCTAAGTTAAATTTAGTCATAAGAACTACATAATATATAAAGCAAACAATTTAAATCTAAGTGTAAAACTACCCTTGGTCAATTAAATAACTTAGGTGTTTACTTTTTGTAATAGCAGCAATGTTTTGTGGTAGTATTATATACCATACTGCCAAAGCAGCTGTGATCTTGCACACATTTTGAGTAAGGCTTAGGAGAGAGAGGGTATGCTATCAAAAACTTTTTAAAACATTGATCTTAAAAGGAAATATTTACAAGTGTAAATAATTATTGAACAGGTAACCAAAAACAAAGCTGACCTCTAACAAGTTGTATCTAACTCTGGCCTTTGTCTCATTCTCCACCACTGCAAAGTAGTCCAGGAGGTTGTAATGTCCAATGTATGACGCTGCGCTGTCTCTATGCTGATTGACCAACCACTCACTAGAGAGAAAGATATAACAGTATTTATATACTTGAACTTTGACTGTGAGCTTGTTTATCTATCCATGCAAAGCATAGTTATGGTATTGTACATGTCATGTTAACCTTTGGTAAAAAGATCTATACCAAGTTCAAGTTTATTATTCACACTTATTTATTCATATTTGTAGTTTTTCAATTGTAGCAAGACTTAGAAAAGACGAAGCTGAACTTTGATTGATTATACTTTAGGAGCAGAAGTGCGTAGTGGTCAAAGGAGCAAAAGCTTTCAAGTTGGCCATTTCCATGGTGAGATTGATGAGGGAGGGGAAAAATTATATATATACCATCAAAAATCAATAATTAATTTTATTACTGATAACACTAGACTGGCAAATAAAACACATTCTTAGAAAGTACAGAGAATCTCTGGCACAAAAATATTCTCTATAGTAACTGAGCTGAAAAGCTGAGCTCATCAACCCCTCAAAGAGCGAAAGGATGTCAGGCTGACTTTGATTTTGCTCCTTCCACGGCATATACAAATACATGGTTAAATAGTAGACATAAACTTCTTCAGGTCTTTCTTCACACATTTCTTGGAATCATATTGGGAGAAATTTGTGAGTTTTCTATGTGGGATCAGTTGTTTTATTCTCACATTGAACCAAAGCAGAAACAATTGAAATGTTTCAAACTCACAATTTTGTTGTATCCGAGTGACCTGTACCCACATACTTTGACTGCACTGCAAATTATAAAACATGAATACAGTTTAAATTAAGATCAAGAATAAGTGCTATGAAGAATTACATAAAAAAAGCATCACATAAATTCAGTAAAGCTGATAAAGCTGGACAACATTGTTATTTGCAAAATAAATGGACATGTTAGGTTTCACAACTTCGTGCACCAAGGTTGTAATGTTCTAAAGCAGCAGTCCACCTGTAAAGTAGTTGGCACAATCCCATATACAGTATAAGAAGGGGTAGTAAATAAGTAAGACAAGTTTTTAGCTGGTGTTCACATTGCCATAGGCAGTCAAACTCACCAGTTGCCAGCTTTTTTTTACAACACTGAAGCACCATTAAAATTTCTTTAGCATTTGTCTTTTGAATGTTTCATATAATTTATTTCATGTTAAGTTATGGAATGTACTGGACCAGAAAACTTGTTTCATGAGTTTATTATATTATTGTGATAGCTGCTTTGAGTGTAAATTCTTACTCTCCCTGCACTGTCTCTACAAATATAGCATACTGTAAAGTTCCGGATTAAAGCCCACCTGGACCTTTAAGCCCACCCTTGTATAAACCCATCTGTCTGCTAACAAAAAAAAAATTATAGCCCACCCGGATTCAAGCCCACCCAAATACAAGCCCAGCCACTATATATTGGTACTGAATGTTGTGAAATATAAACTCTCTGTTACATTGTTCATGCAATATTATAATGGCCTCAAGTGGGGACAATTTTATAATGCCACAATGTGTAGTTATTTTCTGAATCCACGTCTGTTGTTTCAAGTGCTAACTTCCTGATATGTTTAATGTTGTGACTATTTAAAGTTGTGTTTGTCTCAAATTACCGAATCAAATACAGAACTTCATTGAGTGAGGAGTTTCTTATTCTTTTACACTAACTTTCTTATTTTTTATCTGCTTGTTTTCAAACGTTTTTTCTGCCGAACTATAGCCCACCCGGACATAATCCCACCCTTGTATAATCCCACAATAAACCCCTTATGAACTTGTACAAGCCTTGGGTTATAATTGGGAATTTTACAGTTTAATCTGAATGTTTAGTCTGGCAATGACTCTGAACAAACTGAAGCAAAAATCTATTAATATGTCAGTAGGAAAAAAAAGGTATCATAAATACTTACAATGTTCAAGCTGACTGTGAATGTTGTATCTGTCGGTCTGAAAGATCAGAGAAACAATAAGCTTCAAACATTTTGCTACAGTTGTCTACCAAAGTCAAGGATACTGTCATACATGTAGGTCCCAAGTTTTACCAGGGCAAAATTGGGTTGTGTGTGTTGGCAACAATTAGACAGCAACAAGTGCCATGGTGTAAGCTCTGGGAGGCAACTTTCACAAGGTTATTTTTAGGATTTTGGGCCTCTAAAACAACATGTTGTGTATTTTGAGAATATTGAATAACTTGATATGGCAACACTGCTCATAACCACCAAATTCAAAAGGTTTTCTATGGAAATGCAGGATTTGAACATAAATGTGGGTTTTTCTATTACCCTAGTTAGTTGGTTTTGGTGGTTAAATCTGGGCCTGACCCACCTGGGGCAGGTCACTTGATCATGAGACCTACAGATCTTGGACACCCATAACAGTAACTCCTACCCCACATCCAATCCCCTGTTTCAGTGTTGATACTATGTTGCCAGCTTTTCTTTCAGCATTTTTTCAAAGCTGCAAAACAACATTGGGTAGGGGGATGGGGGAAAAGGAAGCCCTTGTCCAGAATTATTCATTTATTGTCGTAGATTGTCGCTTCGTACTGCACGTGGTTTTGTTTTCAACAAAGCGTAATGTTAATGTACTGATCAAATCAAATCAAATCAAAACTTTGACTTCTCTCCCCTCCTTCCAGATAACCCCCGATCATTTTACACAGCGTGTAAGACAAAATCGAGACTATTTTTCTAAATTCCCTGCCAGGGGCAGCATCAAATCGTTACACTTACAGGGCCATCGGGATGTTGAAGCTTCAGAAATGGTCGGTACATAACGGTGTAACAAAGCAAAAAGTGGGAATGTAGGCTGAAATTTATGCCTTGTTTGTAAAGTACAGAATACTAGATAAAAAAATCCATCTTAAAGGAAGAAATGCAACTTTTTTTACTTACCATTTCTGGTTTGATTTTTCCTAAAAAGCAAAATGGCCGACGTCTGCTGATAACTTCGTTCCCAGGGCCATCCGCGCTAGCGAACGAAAAAAAGCAAATATAGTCAGCGGCTACACAACAAGCGCATGCTCCTGATCAGCAATCGAATTCAAAATGGCGGGAAGGTCAATTGATTCGCCTTCGTCCACCCAGACTGAAGAAGTAAATGGCGAAAAACTAAGGGAAATCGGAGATCAAGCGGTGTGGTCTTTATCTTCTTGCAAACCAGGGTTTGGCGTAGAACAATTACGAGATGGAAACTTAGAAACATACTGGCAATCCGACGGGCCCCAACCGCATCTCGTCAACATTCAGTTTCGGAGAAAGACAGCAATTCAAAACATTTGTATTTACGCGGACTACAAGGCAGATGAAAGTTATACTCCAAGTAAGATTTCTGTGCGCTCCGGAAATAATTTTCACGATCTTCACCAAATTGAACTAATCGAATTAGATGAGCCGACTGGATGGCTCACAGTTTCGCTTACGGAGGGCGCTGAGACCAGGCCTTTGAGAACGTACATGTTGCAAATTGCAATCCTTGCCAATCATCAGAATGGCCGAGACACTCATCTAAGGCAGGTGAAGATCCATGCACCCATGGCGGACGGTGGTACTTATAAGATCCCGTCTTTTACTTCTGTTGAGTTCTCCATGTATGGTACCATCAGATGACCGTATTCCTACCTCTGAAACCTCCAAACCTGGAGATCTGGAAAATGAACAAGAAAAAATCTTGAGATTTGGGACTCAAACCTTGAGAAAAGCTCCAAATTGAAGAAAATACAGTACCAGCGATGTTCAAACTACACTTTCTGGATCACTGCCTTGTTCTGCTATCTTGAGCACAGGGAATCAAAATTTCATTTCCAGGGAACCCAGCTTCATGCTTCCAGAACAAGGTTTATATTAGCTCAATCCAGATTCCCCATTCCCAGCTTAAAAGCTCGGGTAAAGAAAAAATTAAAATTTGGGTGGCTGTATTATGTGCGAGCCCCCACAATGCACAAAGTTGTTGCTCCAAAACCAACAGAGAGTAAGACAAGTTTGATTTCGGGCTGAATTTTATTAGGATTTCAATCATTTTGGCTCACTGTGAAATTGAGAGGTTAAACTGAGAGAGCGTGAGATGACACCCCAAGCTGTGAGTCTCATGGTAAAGCCAAGAGAGTTAGAGGTCTGGATTTGAACTGTGGAAGAAACCCCCTTTAAATGGTATGACTTATGAGTATCACTGGAATGGTAACTTGCATTGGGTTGTACTTGTAATTCAAAATTCAAGTTTTACTGAGTTGTGGGCATGAGTCAGCAAAGTATAGACTATGTAGCAATCTTTCATCAATGAAAATATATTTGTTATAGTGGCACTGTCATAGACACCATGAGATAGTCAGGTAATGAAGGATAGGCTATTAAATATTTGAGGGGAGGGGGAGGGGGGAAGAATTCCAAAACAGAATTAGTGTACATGAATTGAAGAGGTAAAAATTTTCATGCACATCCAAAACATATTAAAATGAAACAAGAAAAATAATTCTTCCACCAAATTTGGGAGGGTGGGGCCAAAACATCCAGAGATTTTTTTATAGATTATTTAAATACTCGCTGCCAATTTCATACTAAGTTGCTTTTTCAAATATAGATATAAAACTTGGTGTGATGACTAATTCTGATTTGCTCTTACTATGAGGTTTGTTTATTAACCAATACAATTTCAGATTTTTTAGCTTTTCAAAATGTAAGCAAACAACAGCTATGATCACCCCATGTTTTTGTCATAGCGTATCAAACTGATCAAAAAGTTGATATGCTTTCATTTTATTTGTTTTGTTATTAGTTACATTTACATTGGGAGCACAGTTGTGGTTTGAAAGATGTCAGTAATTACATATGAAGAGAGGGCCCTGCTGTAGGGCATCAAAGGAATTGTATTACAAATCAAGATCTTCATGGTAGAGACATGCATTTGGTACGGGTGTAGGTATGTGCAGCCGTGGAAGAAATGAAAATGTAAATAAAGTAAATGTGACAAAGACAGAAATTAAATATCTTAAATTGAAGACTGAAACAATGTTCTACACTGTGATTTGCTTTTTGGATAATAGAGTTTGTGTGTCGAGTGCAGTAAAAGGTCACTTATAATTAATTGATAACTTTTGTTAATATGTTAATTAGTTGATATTAATTACATTTTTAAATTCATTTTGTTTTATTCTCATTCCATTTCATTTTGTTGTAACTTTCTTTTTGTTAATTTTGGATGCATGCCTAGTTTGGAGCCTAGCTCTGTTGTTTTCCTCCCTATCCAAGATGGAAGTGTGATTAAACAAAATTACGCTCAGGTCGAGGTCTTTCAGATCATTTGTATTCAGCGCGAAGCTGCCGTTCTCAAAGACGGTGTAACACTTCAGTCCTGTGAGGAAATTAATTTTCTTGTTTTTATGCACCAGCAAATTTACGAAAACTGCTACTCATAAGTTAGTTTCTCCCCAATATTGTTGTCAATTCATATGGAGAAAATCAATTATTGAAAATGCCTTTCTCAGAGATGACCAAACACAAAATCCCTTCCCAACTCCAATCCTTAAATAAAGCTAGTTGGTTGGTTGGTTGATTGATTGGTTGGTTTGTGGAGTTGGTTGGTTGATTAATACTTTAACGTGCAATGAAACTCACGGAGTCCAATCTCTCACCGATACTTCCCCTCTCCTCTCCGTTATCAGTTTTCCCCTTCTCTTGGCAACAAATAAAGCAAGGCTCTCGTCCCGCACTCACTCTTACTCCAACCAAGAAAATCTATCCCTTTGAAAAGTATGTTTTTCAAAAGATCGATGGTGTTTAGCGTTTCTTTAACATGACAACTGGGCCTGGCTGTTGGAAAGAGGGTTGGCGCTAACCCAAGGCTAAGATGTTAACCCACGATAAATGATTCGGGATGATATTTTGGAGGCCGTTGGAAAATCCATTTGTTAAAGCTGAAAGTCCCAAGGACGTTAAAGGCTGACCCCTCCCCTTCCATTAACGTCCACTATATTTTGTCCTTTTTTAGATACAGTGAAAAATCTGAATGTTCAATCGCGAAACGGTAGCATAGTTCTCTAATTTGATAACAAAGTTGTGTTAGGGTTACTTGTTGTGACTGCCGTTAATCTTTATTGAACTGAGTTCTATCTTCGTTTACACTATACCGGATAGGATTTCGAGCTGATATGTAGTGTAAACAGCAACAGTTTTTCAAGCCACAAAAACCTATCCGATATGAGACATAACCCTTTTGAAAGAGTTGCGTATCACGCTCGCAACGGCAGGAAAGGTGTACCGGAAAATTCGTTCCAAGTGTAAACAGAAAGCCTATCCGCTATGGTTTTTACAACGGCACGAAAGCTCATCCAGTACAGTGTAAACACGGCCTTAGCATTTCTAATGTTGCTGTGAAGTGTAACTTGTTATACTTTATTGAAATTCTGTCTTCAAAAACAACACTTTTCACACATTTTGCTCGTATTTTCATACTACCAATACTCACTATATACTAATATAAATAGTTATTTAAATAACAGCGAGACTGTATATTTGTCTTTTGAAAGAAGGTTCTAATGTTGAATGGGATGAAGTACCACTTTGTCTCTAACAAAAAAAAAACTACTGGTTTTTGCAAACTCAGTGTTGTATCACGGTAGGAGAAGTCTGCTTTCTGTCTCTCGAAGTAAGTATCTACTGCTGTTCCTTTTTTGAAAAAGGTCAGCGAGATAACCTGGAGCCTTTTTATTCGTGACTTTGTATATTAAGATGGCCAAATGCTTTTTCCTGATAGTCTCCAGGTCGTCCAATCTTAATTCCTCACGTACATCAACCGACCTGGTATCATAACCCTTGCGGGTTATAGTCCTTGCCGCTCAATTTTGGAGTTTCTGGGGTCTCGCTGTTAGCGTTTTGTTTAGGTTACCCCATACTGGAGGGGGTAATCATTCCGCTTCACTAGCACAAGTGCAGGCAACTGAGATGTATATATTTGACGAACGTTCGACTGCGGATATGGCTAATAATGGTGAAATAGAATTAATGGTGGTTAATGATAGTAGATAGAGCTACTTCCCACTCCCTCTCTAGCTTCGAAACATTACGAGCTCCCAGTCGCCGTTACCATGAACTACGTTCATTTGCTATTAACCACCATAGCCGCTGCCGGAAATTGCTGGAATTTTCTATAATTCACCAGTGTTAGCAATATTTGCCATCGCCATCGGAAAGTTGCCTGTGGAGGTGGCTAGGGGTAGCGAGAGTGGCGATTTGCTAAATTCACACGACTTTAGGCTCAAGATGGCGGACTGTCACGGCTCATTAAATATAATAGGATTATTAATGACCATTTATGGTTACTAAGGTAAGTGAGGGTTAAGGTTGGGGTCAGGGTTACTTCTGTTTCATAGAAAAGGGGTAGAGTACAATAAAATTTTGTTTGTTGGCAGCGAATTGAGTGGTTAGTGTAGTGGCAGTGCACGGTGACTCCGGTGTTCGAGACTCATCATGCTCGCTTTTCTTCGTTTTTTTTTTAACTTCTATTCTTTCTTGAAATTTTTTCTAATTATTAGCTGTCCGCCATCTTGAACCCCAGCGAGAGTGTGATACGGAGAACATTAAGACGCTGAGCCCACGAGATATGTCAAGGATGTGCAGGACCGTACAGAGCGGGGGTGGGGGAAACTGCCCTCCCCCCAATTAAGCAAAATGGTTTCCACTAAAGTTTCAGAGAATACCGCTTCTAAA
>JAOEHT020531536.1:0-16531 GCA_025448195.2 Parazoanthus atlanticus | reverse complement strand
GAAATGGGTACGGTAAACTAAAGGTGCACAGATGCAAGAAAAGGAACTATGCATGAAGGAAGAACCTGCCCGAGGGCAACATTTTTGGATATTATTTATATTGGCCAGCGCATATAAAATTACAATATGACAGTGGAACCTAAATTATCTGGAACTCGATTATCTGGACTTCTCTATTATCTGGACCATTTTCTCTGGTCCCACATTTTTCATAAATAATAAATCAGACAAAAATACATCCACAGAAAAATGATTTTTTGTCAAGCTTCCTTTCAAAAAGCAGAGTTGTGCTCGTATAATAACGTCTGTAAGAAAACATCGAAGTTCAAATTGCAGGATTAAATTAAGCAGATTTGCTATTAAATTAAATCTATATATAGCTACTTGTCATTGTTTTCCTCATCAATATTTATATTTTCAGTTATGTGTACTCTCAATTGTGCACCTATCAATGTTTTGCCCCAGGGTTGGGGGGAGGGGCAGGCAACTCACAGTAAATTGACACTGAAGCTGGCTCCCTGGGTGGGGACTTTGACAGTGTAAAGCCTTTTTATTTGCACTTACCGTATTACAGACTGAGGTTTCCAAAAGGTCCTGTGGGTTTCCTCCCCCACCCGGCACTGGGGCAAAACACTGATAGGTGCATTACTAGTAAATTACACTATAACACACGACTGATCTCAACAATCTTTTGCTTGTGCTCTTTGTGAAGTTGAAGCATTCCACATTCCGTGTAGTCATTGCATTTTGGGAGCACGCAGGGACGATTTACACGGTGACCCCGAATGTGGCATCGTGAGCACACACTGCTTTTGTTTGTCCCAATGGGAGGAGGTTGATGCTGAACCGGTTGTTGCAAGCTCAATAATGTCGCATTTGCGATTTCTAGTCGATACCTCAAGCCGTCCGACTCTCTTCTCATATTTGATAAACTAGTGTCTATGCTACTCCCCTTGGACGACTGGACTGGCTGGTCGGCTGTGGACGAATCGCTCGAAGTGTACCCAGAGCTCAGACGACGTCCGCACTACGACCGCTATGGCATCTTGGGAGAAACGGCGGGTCACGGCCAGTTGCTATTGACCGTGCTCGAGTGAAGACCTATTAAACAAGCTGTCAAGTGATGTCAAGCGAAGCGCGAACAGAGAATGGGGATTAACTCCCTTTTACCTTACGTAAAGAGAAAGATTTACCGGCTAAAAAAGATTGAGGAATTTAGGGGGAAAGTAGCAGCAGTTGATGCCTCCTGCTGGATCCATAAAGCGCTATACTTTTCGCTCGAAAACAACGGAAACAGCGAGGTAGGCAATGGAATTGTGTGATCTTTTTTACTGAAATTATTGATAGTTTACGATTTACCAATTTGAGAATTATCTTATAGTCTTACAGAATTCATTGAAGGGAGTATTGCACGTCTGAAGCGAGCTGGTGTTACACCGTGGCTTGTGTTTGACGGTCTAAAGTTGCCTGCGAAGGCAGAAGAGAACGCTCGGAGAGAGAGGTGAGAAGGTTTACCTAATTATGTGCTAGATCAGGTGTTCTAATGTTTTTCAGAACTTTGGCACTCAAATAAAAATACTCACGGATTTGAGAGAATCTATTAATAAGGCCACCACTTTTGTATGTGCACGAATGGGGCTTGATTCTTTTTCTTATCTTATCCTTCAGAGTTCGCAAAGCAGCGCAATCACAAGCTAACGCAGTGTCGATAAGTTACGAAGACGTCGTGAAATGTATTCAGGTATTACTCATTTACTGTTCCAAACGCTAAAGGGAAAAGGGTAGAAATATTTTGATTGTAGATATAAGATCTGTGAGAAGTACGCCAGAAGTTATGGTGCAAAAAGTAATTCGAATCGAGCAGGGCAAAATTCGAGTTGACTATATTTTGTTGACTTTAACTTCTGTCAACTTGAAGTTCGGAAAAAATCCCTCTCCCCAGGTAACCGATGTATTCATCATTGTCTTTGTTGCACTATTGTAATTAACTTCAGTGATTGCTTCTGATTTTTTTTCTGTTATTAGGTTTGCCAAGCACAGCACGTAAATTACGTCGTTGCGCCTTACGAAGCAGATGCACAAATTGCTTATCTCTTGGAGGCTGGTAAAGCCGATTTTGCAATAAGCGAAGACTCTGATCTTCTAGCTTATGGCTGCACAGAGGTACTTTATTCATTTAAGTAAGAGGGTTTCGTCTTTTATCTAGCAATCATACTGTAGTCTTACACTAGGAACGTATTAACTCAACAGGTGCTCCTGAAACTGAAAGGAGGAAGAGGCGAGTACCACAACCTGCCGGCAGTACTAAATGTACTTGGAATGGAGAAATCGAAATTTCTAGAAGGATGCATTTTGGCAGGGTGTGACTTTTTGAAAAACCCCAGAAGGATCGGGATTTCCAGTGCTTTCGAGATGGTGAAGAAATGGGACATGGAAGAGATCATGGAGAAGATAAGGGAGCAGGTGCCCCATGATTATGATGCAAGTTACAAGATAGCAAAAAATGTATTCCTTCATCAAACCATCTTCAATGTTGATACCCAGTCAACCCAGCCCCTAAGCAAATGGATCACACAACCTACAGCTGAGATGCAGCATATGTGTGGAGAGTATCCTTAGTCAGTAATGCTTCTATCAGTGGCTTCCCCCTGGGTGGGACCCCGGGGAAATCCCCCAGAAAATGAGGGGCATTTGTCAAGATTGTTAGGCAATTTTTGCCCTTGGGGGATGGGGGGTTTTGGCACTTTTGAAAATATTGTACTTACCCACGCATCTGCCCTGGGGGTTTGTTTTGGTGTGAGCGAGATTATCTACAACAAAACTTTCTAGAAGTGACAAAACTACTCATGGCCTTGTTGTTCTCTGTGTAATCAAGGCATTTTGCAAACTTAGAGCATCTCTTTATTAAGTTTTATCTCCATTTGCTATCAGAGAAGCGATTATTAATTCAGTATTTGGAGTCTTTAGCTAATTTTGTCCTCCCTGGGGATGGGGATTTTGTTATTACTTTATTGCCCCATACCTAGGGGGATTTTCTGCAGTTTGGTATATTGTTAAATCATTGATCTGATTGGCTAGACTTAAAACATGGCATAAAATGGACCATGTCTTCATAAGTAAGTTAGTGTATTTCTTTCCAGTTCACTCATTCAATCCTTTCTAGTTAAAACATTTCTGTTTTTGACTTTAAGAAAAATTCCATATGGGGACCATTGGAAGTAAAAAGGTTTTCTTCTCTTTTGTTTTGGAGTTCTATGGTTGGCTAAATTATTATAGCACAAAAGAAACATTGCTTTAAAATAGAGTTTCACTGCTTTTTACTTTAGAACTATGTTGTACACAGGTTGATGTGTTCTCAGTATGAAAATTTCAACATTCTGGTGTGGGAAAAGTGAAATGCCACAGAACAATGGGAGGTTGCCTAGTGCTCGGACCATTACTTAATTAAAAATAAAATGAATGTCCCGATTGCCCATGATTCATTGTAAAGCATAAAAAGGTCTACTGTGTGTAATAAGCAAGGGAAAATTAAATGCTTGGGAAATTTTCTCCATTTAGTCTAATAGTGGGAATTTACTAACTCATACAAAATCTGACTGATGCCTGCATGTCTTTTGACAAGCCATAAGCCTGTGGCTTTTTAATAATTCTCATAACTTGGGAAGGAGGGAGGGGAACAGAAAAAAGCTACTGCAACCGTAAAAAAAACCCTTTGTGCCTTGAAACCTTCATTTTTACCATTTATTCAATACAAAATATTATATCATTAGTGTTATGATAAAAAAAACACCAATTTTGAAAACACTAGCTTTCAAAATAAAAAAAAACTACTCTAGAATGTACCTTAACATCTTGTGAAAGCATGTTAGATGATACATTTGCAAGAGACCTGGCATATGGGAACATCAACACATTGACTAAAGACAAGTGCAATAGCTTTGCATACCCTTTGCAGGTAATTTATTATCATAACTATCATTTGGTGACTCCCAAGGGAAAATAAGAAATACAAAAGGAAGGAAGGAATAAGTTGTACAGAGATATCTGACAGATAGACAGACCAGGCCGTTGGGCTTACATACATTCAAGCAAACCTGTTACATATTGCCTTTACAATTGAGACACCCAACTTCAGCAAATTAGACCAAATATGGTACCAGGCAACCAGGCCCAGGTCCTTTTCTTTATGACTACACTTACTAACAACAATTTGGTTTGTATACCTATTCAGGTTGAAATATCTTCAGCTTAAGATGTTAGCAATATTTTTAATGCATTTCCATTTGAAACCTGTATACTTTAGGTCTGCCTTATAACTCCGCCTTCAGATCACCAAGACCAAGGGTCCCAAAATCAAGTGGAAGGTAACTGAACATGTATGTTTAAATGTCCTATTTGGAATGAAATAGCTCTGCCAGTCAACAGTAACTGTCAATAGTAACTGTTATTGATTAAATGTATACATTCTTTCTAGAGGAATTTCACACTTGTTCACTTAAGGTACTTCTCTGTGACCATTGCTCTAGTTTGCCCAAATGAAATACAACTGATACATAGTGTGCCACTCTGCCGAAACTACCTGAGTGTATGATCCATGTGTTGAATTAATGCTCATTGGTATGAATTTACATTTCTACTCTCTTTTCAACAGCTTTTTGTTCCAACATTGTATTTTATTATTTGACAACCAGCATGTTCCTTATTAGCTACAATGAGCAGTGCCTATGTTGCTCTTTGAAAAAAATATTGTTATAATATGTACAACTGGTGCAACTCAACTTTACTGACCATCCAAATAATAGCAATAATGTCGTTATACTCCAAATCCCTGAGATAAATTATTGTTACCAAAACTTTATACTTAATGTTTGCTTCCTCTATTTTACACCAGCAGATCCACCAGCTGGAATGAGTGTAAGGGTCATGGAACTGTATGACAAAGTTCATGAATGGACCATTCCTGACTTTCCTGTGCTAACACTGAAATTAAAGGAGGTTAAAGTGTCTATTGAGAATGACACTGAAAAGGTTGCTCTCATCTCATCAAGTCAGGAGTTGAGAGTTGGGACAGCTATTTGCTTATCATCCTGCTTGATTAACTTGCATGGCAAGGAGTATACAGTGCTGTGGAAAATAGAAAACATCAGCATGGTTAGTGATGATGATGATGAAAGCTCAGATGACAATGTTGATGACAATTTAGTGGAGATACAAGGAAAACCACACACATTGCCCTTCAAGGTGTTAGGTTCCTGTTATTCAGTTGACAGACAAAGAGCTCTCGGTAATGCACATGATTATTTGAATGAGTACAATAGGCCTGTAGTAGCTAGATTGTTTCCAGAGCCTGATAATCCACACGATAGCAATGCAATTGCAGTATACATTGCATCTAGTGATGATTATGAAAAGGTAGGCTACATTGCTAGAGAACTCACACGTTTTGTTCATCCCATCCTGAAGGACCCAACATTTCTTGTTTCAGTTAAGGGAGTTCGATTCCGAACAACATTTGCAACTATGGGATATTATCTCACACTAGAGTTAACAAAATTAGGCCCATGGGATAAATATGTAGTAAGAGCAAGCAAGAATGTAAGGTGACAATAATATGATTTAAAGGAGCCGAGTCACCCTTCCCATAATGCACTGCATTGAGGCCATTTCCATTACCATCGAAAATTAATTTGGAGACTTCATTAAAATAATCACATGATTTATATTATTGTCATTTTATTAAAAAAGTGAAAAAGGTCAGTAAAAGCACCTATCCTGTGCATTAATACATACATTTTTGAAGCACTGAATCAATGTAAATAAAAACAAAGCAATGCATTGTGGGCAGGGTGACTCGGTAGTCAAGCCAACACAAAGGAGAACAAAGAAAATAGGGTGTAATAGTACTAAATATGTTTAAATGTGTTTTACAGGTTAATGAAAACCACTCTATAAACAAAACCCATGACTCCAGTATTTCTATTATTATAATGGTTTTTGTTTTCGTTATTATATAGAATTTAAAAGGAACAACAATAAAATTGAATAATTGACTGATGTCAGTTTTTTTTTGTTTGTGTAGAATCCTGTTGTAACTGGCAATTAAAGAAGCCAGATTTTTAGCAGTGGTAATCCTTGGTGACCAAATTTTCAGATTTTTACATTTTAAAAATATATTCAGCATGATACCTATACTCTTGGTAGTGGAGGTAAAGCAACTGGAGCTTTGTGAAACTGTGCCCTTGTAGTGAGTCTTCCTGTCTCTGGAATGGTAGCACGTCTCGCTGCAAATAGCCCAGGATCTCCTCTGGTTGAAAACACAATGCGATCAAGTCGCTCTACAATTCTCGGGCCAGATGGCTTGTTAAAATCTGGCAGGGCGAAATCCCGGTAGCGTTCTCTAGCACCAGTCCAATAAAAGAATGGTAACTCTGGATCGATTCGCTTGCTGAATTCATTTAGAATCTTGGGCATCTCTGAGTAGAATTGCTTGAGTCCAAATACAGGGCCAAGCATTTCATGTAGGAGGGCTATGAAACCCTCAACATCATCTGTTGACGATGACCTTGGGTGTTCTGCAGGAAGACCCCTGTCAACGTACTCAACCCTTCTCAGCTCCCTACTTTCCAGGTTAGCCACTAGCCCCACTACAACCTCTCTTGTTAGCCCACGGATGCCCTTGATTGGTCTAAAATTTGCAAAAAAAAAAATCAGGATTACAAGAAGTTTAGGATATATTCCTAATCACCTTGCCACAACCCTCAATAAATAACTAACTAACTAGTCAACTTGATTTTGCACTGTAATCCCACAATAATTAGAATAATATAATAATAAAATGTAGTTCCAGAAAATATCCATCCCCCCCCCAGAAGGGATTGGCAATTCCAAGGGGGTGGGGGGTCAATGTGGGCATAATTTTTCATATAAACTCTGTAAAAACATTTTGGATTTCCAGAGGGGTTGGGGGTGGGGTAATTTTTCAACCCCCTTCCATGGGGGGATGGATATTTTCTGGAATTACAATATTCCATTGTTTCACAATGGTGAGTCACAGATAGGTGACTAGCATTGATGAAGGCCTGGGGCTAGCCTTCATCAATTAACATATAATTAGCTATCACAGAGAAACTGAGGATCACGTCTGATTCCATTAAACCGACTACTTCTCAGAGGCACAGGTGACTGTTATTTCCTGATATGCTTTTACCTGTTTACATCAATGAGGCTGTAGTCAGCATCCCAGGAATGCCAGGGGACCCAGTCGTCCAACAACCAGTTCTTCAAGTCAACCAGGTAAGATGACCCTTGAGCCTCAGAAAGTCCACGTCCATCAACAGCCTTGTGCCAGTTGTGAATGAGTTTGACAACCTTGACAGTCTTGGAATGACCCTGTTGCTCAAGGTACTGAATTACACCACGAGAAAACACCTTCTCGCAGTCAGGTACAGACTGCTTGTTTTTACCGGTGAGTGCCTCATATGTAAGACCAGTGCTTGGGTCAGCCAAAGCTGCCTTTAGATGAAGCAGCTCAACTTCAGGAATGTTACCTTCTCGGAGAGAGGTAGTAATTCTCTTAAGCAAGTGACTATGGTCTTCCCGGTGATGCTTTAGTTCCTTGGTGTCTCTATCCCTTTCTGGCTGATAAAGGTGCTTTGAGAAGTCTGCAGCATCTCCTGGAAAAGCTTTCAGGGTCTGTACTTCATGTCTGTATAGTAAAATCACCTTAGTTAACTTACAAAATCATCCTTGCTAGTAAACTGAACATGGATGTGAAACTTCACATGATGCTATCTATTATTAGTGAAATCCCAATGATGATGCTTCATTCTGATTTATCCAGCTATGTCTTCACTCCTATTTCAAAAATTTCCCAAGAGAGGACTACCTTCTCAGTCTGGTGATTTTTGAGTCTTTCCCAAATGACTTTCTTTTCTCAAAGTCAGTACCAAAAATATGAAATATAATAGAAAACAGAAATCTGGGAAAAAATTGAACAGAAAAAACAAATAGACCCACTAGTAGGCTTTGATCAAAACTCTTAAAAGATTTCTAGATTTCCATAGATACCATAAGTAACTGACATTTAGGCCAAATAAAATAGTACCTGTGGTTCTGGTCACATACCCTAAAAAAAAGGGTGGGTCGGTTGGATTTAATATAATTTTTATTTTATTTTTAAATTAATTTTTTTGTTTATTTTGGTTAAAATTCTTTTTATATAAATCTATTTAATAGAAGTAAGTTTACATCACTGGGGAAACTTGGAAAGCCTCTTTTTTCCGAGTAAGAAAAAAAAAGAATTACTTTTTTCGAAACACAATTTCATTAAAATTAGTAAATGTACTGTACAAAATAAGCTCATACTGTGTGGAGTTTTTGAACATAAAAAATAGCCTTGTGGGAGACACATTTGCAGCATGGCAAGGATCTGTAGACCAATCAAGTTAAGTACTACTAATCCAAAGAATGATAATCAGTCATACCTGTATAGATAGATTGCAAAAAGTGACTTCAGGGTTTCACTTGTGCTCTCCTCTCTTCCTTCAACCCACCCACAGGGGTCATAGCAGAAGGGGAAGAGCCTTCGTCGCATGATCTGTAATGCATTCTGGAATGGAATGTCATTGCCCATGAACTCATTTAACCATCTAACATCTTCCACCGGGATGGCAGGGTGTGGGGTTCTAGGATTTCCTACAAAGTATAGAAACATGTTAATATGACTTGGAGTTGGGCAACATTCCATTCGAAGAAAGGGAAGCAAGAACAAAATTAAAACTACCGTAATTTTCAAAGCACCAAATGACTTGCTTCCAGACTATATCTCCAAAAAGTTTGTACCATTTAGGTCTGTACACAATAAGAACACCAGGAACAATAACTAAACCAAAGCTCAAATATATAGTCATAGTCTTTCGGCCAGCATGCCTTTGAAGTGGAAAAGCTGTAGAAATGTACTATCCTTGGTAAATAAAGTCTATTATTCTTATTATTGCAACAGTTCACAATGGGCTTTTCCATTTAAAAGCTGTACCCCCTATAGAGAACTCACCATTGACATCCAGGGAGACATAATTCCTGATAGTGGCCGCAGATGCCTTGCGTGCTCGTTCCCTTGCCCTCTTTGCAACTTCGATGACTGATACTGGTCGAACATTTCCCATCGTTCGCAAGGAATTAAATTCTCCGTCAGTCGAAAATCCTAAAAAAATAAATAAATTGTTCAGTTTGAGCTTTGTGTGGTTCCAGGAAATATCTTTTCTAAATGGAAACACTTTCTGGCCCCCAGCCCTTGAAATTTCCAATGCCTTCCAGGGGGGAGGGGGCAGAAAGTGTCCAGAAAGTGTTTCCAGTTAGTCCTGGGGATTGTGCCACAGGCAAACACCCCAGGGTTTTGTTATGCCTCCCTCAATAAATTGGGCAAGAGTTGGAGGAAGATATGACCTTGGTTTATTGACTCAATTGAAAGACTCAGGAAATGCAGGCTTACCAAGCCAACAAAATAACTAAATTCATATTATATGGGAGAAAATTTAGGTCATAAAACAGTGCCACAGCACTGAGCCACCTGTGCTCCTAATGATATTGCTTTTGGTGCCGGAATGATTTCAAAACTATGCAAGCTATCATTGGTTATCTACATGTTTCAACATACCTACAACAGGCATAGCCAGCTTCTTCATTTCCTCTTCAAGTTCAAGTTCTAGCTCTCTCAGTTTTGCATCTGTAATTGATTTGTAAGACAGAAAGCGCACTGGAACCGCATATGGTTTCCTGTTCCTGAGTTCATCAGCAATCATAAATATCATGAGGTGAGTTGCCGCAGTCCTTTTCTTAGAATATAGTCCCTTTAGGTATTTACACAGCTCAATCTTTAAGTATGAAGTTATCTTCCCTGTTTTTTCTTTTTCCTTCAGTGCTTCATCTAGCTGGTCAATGAACTTTCTTGCCATGACCAACAGGTCCTCATAACCCTTGTGGTCCCACCCAAGTTCCATCAGTAGTGTCTCTGATGTACGTGCGCCATCCACTGCTTTGTCATACAGCTTTTTAGCCCCTTTTTCTCCTTCGACCAGAAATACTATGTCTTGTGTCAGCTGCTCTTTCAAGTTTTTCAAGGCAGTTTCAGAATTTTTCATCCCCTTCACACATTTGCACCTATCCTGATATTCCTTGTACATCTCACTTAACTCCTTGGATCCAAGGTCCACGTCCCCACTCCATTCTCCCCTCATGCTTTCTCTTAGGCCTTTCAAAACATCACACGCATCTGCTTTTATCCACCAGCGTCCACTGGGGTTACTTGCTTTTGCCTTCTTCAGTGCTTCTATCTGAAAAGAAGAGGCACTTCACTTTTAAATTTTTGGTAACCCTATCTCTGTGACAGTCATACGGTCCTACAACATTGGCCAATACCTCAGCACATACACATTCTAGATAAATATATAAATGTTATCAGATGTAGAAATTTTACAAGGTCATTTATCAAGAGTCGCAAGCTTGCAGGCTTGTTTAAATAACTTTAATTCGCCTTGCCGACTATATCCAACAAATCTGGGTAAGTGGCATGTTTAACCTGATCTTTGCTTACACAGCAGTGGCACAATTCTCTTTCCTTCCCTTTTGGGGTATATCTACCTCATTACAAAGTTCTGACAACTCTTTCCAATCGAGTTTTTTTTACACATATGGTGCTTGTTGACTAGACATTTCCGTACTAGCAGCTGGGCCATATTTGTTTTCATCTTGTTTAACAACCTTGTTTTTGTGTGATACACACAAAGACTTTTGGGATATAGTCAGAAAGGTGAACCTTGAATGTAGAGGTGATAAAGTTTACCTGAATGTCCACAGTTCGTGTATATCCTGATTTTGTTATACGGCTATGTATCTGCCTCACACTAAGTGTAGCAATGTTGGTCTTGCTCTAAGGAAAGAAAGAAAGAAAAAAAAGAGAAATTTTGTATTTTTTCACTTGATATTCTCAACAAGTATTTGTAAGTTACTTAATCCTTTTTTCCCTATATGCCAAGAAGGGAAAAATGAACACCAAGATTAGCATGCATTTATGTTAAACTAATTGCCAAAATAGTTCTGGTCTATACAGACGCAACAAGTTCTGCTTGAGGAGGGAAGGAACATAAGTATGGCATTACCAGAGCTAATACCAGATGTAACAAAAACTGTCAAAAAGAGAACAAATAACCACTGGAAAAGTTTCTAGACTCCTATAACCATGGATTTTATAGCCATCCATAAACACAACATTCGCAGTAAGTTCATGTTTTGCATAAACAAATTTCGCTTGTTCTTCTGATTACCCTTTAGTTAGGGCCCCAAGTGGAATTGCAAGTGCAGTATTTTTACACCTAAGTGTAAAAATGATAATAATTAATACCGAATACCCAGTCCACAAGTCCCTAACCTGGCCCAAACTAACAGAGCTCTGGAGTACAGTATCTTGCCCTGATAGTGATTTATACAGTTATTTTTAATAGCCCATCTTTTTGCCATATTATTGTTTTCATGCTTAGATAAAGAGTTCACCTAATCAATAACAAGAAACTGTTTTATACCTTTAAGGGGTCATAGATGCCAGGATTTTGTTGCTTTCTCTGTATCTTGCTAGGAAGTATGCCGTGGTATTGTTCCATTTCTCTCTGAGAGCAATCACCCAGAAAATCCATGGTTTTCTCATTGGAGGCATGGGTCCAGATGTGAGACAATTCAACAAGATCTTCTATATTAAACAAAAAATAAAATCCCAATTAAATGTTGTCTTTTTATTCTTTCTGAGATTCAGGGTTGTCCTTAAAGAAATGCACAATAAAAACAGTCATTAAAAACATGAATTTTTCAGGGTATTTTTCCTACAAAATGCCATATTATGAGAAGAAATGGCATCTAACTAGTTGATCAACTTGATGCTGGAAACATGCAAAAATCTAGCAAACAAAGTCAGGAATTTGAAAAAGGGCTCTGTGTAGAGGTACCAGTACTTAATTACCAGTGCTTAATTACTGACTGTTACCCGAAATAAATTATTTGATACACATGATGTTTTTAATGAGTAAGCTGAAATTTTAGGTAAGCACTGGAAATTGCTTTTGGACTGCACACTGATATAGTAATACCTGGTTGAGTCTCTTCCTCTCCTTCTGACAAAGTCAGACCACTCAGTGCCAGGGCTTCAGCAAAAATATCATTCTCAATGCTTGTAGCATCCTGCACATCCATCCCTTCACCAACACTGGCACTGTCAGCCGTACCACTACCGACATCCTCTGTGCTTTCATCCACCCTAATGCTATCACCACCTACTACACCACTAACACCATCTATGCCTGCATCCACACTAACACCACCTAAACCTGCAACACCACTAGCACCATCCGTACCTGCAATACCATCCACGTCCGCCTCTACACTAACACCATCTGGACCTGCATCCACACCAACACTATCCACGTCTATGACACCATTAACACCATCCATGCCTGCATCGACACTAACACCACCCACATCTGCCACACCACCAACACAATCCATGCATGTGATACCACTAATACCATCCTTGTCTGCATCCACACTAACACCATCTGTACCTGCATCCACACCAACACCATCTATGTCTGTGACACCACTAACACCATCCATGCCTGCATCAACACTAACACCACCCACATCTGCCACACCACCAACACAATCCATGCATGTGATACCACTAATACCACCCATGCCTGCATCCACACTAACACCATCATCACCATCAATGCCAGTATCCACACTAATCTCTTGTTCCGATTCTTCCACATCGTATTGCCATGCTGGGCCTCTGTGTAGAGCAATCCACTTATGTCCAAAGTGTGCAAACATTGTCTCTATCCAAGCGGCATAATGCTCTTCCATGCGAAGTTTTTGGCTGAACTCGTTGGCAAAGAACCGTATGTTGTAATCAATTAAGCCATACGGCATCCTGTCTAGAGGCATTCTAGTATGGTTACTGTTAACTTGCTCAAAGCACTTGCATAGTGCACTGACAATGTTATGCTTGCCTGCATCAAACAGTGTTTTCATAGCACCAATGCTCGTGGAAATAAAATCACGCTTAACAAACTTGAAAAAATCCATACCATGCTCTTCTAAAATAATCAACTTAAATAGGTATGCAAGCACTTGCTCCTTCATCCTATTGCTTCTAGATTCTCGAAATACATAGAGAAAATTAGTGATCGCATCTCCAACTCTCTGGTCACTGCTTGTTTTGGGGGAGAAGCAAAATGCTGGTGAGAGTGGAGTTTCTGGTGTTGACTGACATTTTGGTGTTGATGTAATTCCTGCAGAAGTGGGTTGCTCATTTAAATAATCTATTCCCAAAGCTTCTTCTGCTGCTGATAGAGTTGGATATTTTTTGCTGAGCTGTTTTGTAATCCTGGTACGACAGGATGGTCCTGAAGAAGAAAATAAAAGTAAATTAAGTTTAAGGGACATGTATGTGAATAAAAATAAAAGCTGCAAGGTATGTATTCCAAAAAAGTATCCCTTGCAAAGGAAGTATGGAGATTTTCTGGTATCCTCATTATTGGTAAAATTTTTTGCAAGGGGAACACAATTCTGAGAAGTATTAAAGTAAACATAAACTAAAGAGGTTCTAAACAACTTGTGGTGAGCTTCTAAAAAGACTTAATGAGCATCTTCAGCAACCACTGAGAGGCAATTTCACTTTGATATTTATAAAACTTCCGACCATAATACAGTCTAACACTAATAGGGTGTGTCAAGACCGAGAGCTGAAGCATGTTCTAAAGGCATGGTGAGATGGCAAAATATTGTCTCACGAACCTGATCTTGTTGATTTGCAAAGTGCGTTCACAGCATCGGCGCAATTTTGCCAGAACACTGGGTCTTTGATCTGTGGCCAGCAATCACTAAAAGCTTCTGGCGAGTATAAACAAATATACTGTACCAAGGCGACCTCTTCCTCCTTGGTCCAACTCGTTGTTCTTGTTTTAGGTTCTTCCAAGCCTTTGTCGCTCTTCTGAAATAAACGCTTTCTGGATGTAGTGCTTGTACGCGGCTGTTTCTGCTGGGGCTTGCCCGGAGTATTGCCCTCTGACAAGGAGCTTCGCTTCTCCGCCATAGATAAACTACCGAAAAAAACAAGACAATTGAGTCGAGTAAATCGAACACTTGGAGTGGGGAGCGTTTGGGAGCGTTTATACAGTGTAACAGATGGGTGTTTGAAAAGCTAGAAAACGTGTGTTTGGAATGTTTTTCACTAACAAGAAACACAACCAGTGCCTAAGCCCGAAGGACAATAAAAACAACCAAAAACGTGGTAGAAAACAGCACGTAATCAAAAAAGTCCATAAAATTATTTCCAAGAGTTTATACGCACAATCTTGTCAAAAAATATATATCGCATAGGCCAAGCTTTCGTTTGACACAATAAATTTGGATTCAAAAGAGTACATTAAGCTGCAAATAATGCTCCAACTTACCGATATTTTCGACTAATCCGCCATCTTGAAAGAAATGAAGAAATAAAGTGCTCCCATAATGCCATAGCGATCGTAGTGCGGACGTCGTCTGGTTTTCGTCATTTAATAACTTTGCATTAACTTTGTCTAAACCAGCCAACGCCAAATCCAAAGATCCACATTCTTCTTTTTTGTCATCCTTGTTAAAATAATATCATTTAACCTTCGTTCTGCAAAGAATTGTCGCTTTTTGTGTAGCAACTGATCGATCCATTTCGGTAATAAATTAGGCCTGAACTGACGTCAGCCTGTTGTCATGCCGTTATAACTCGTTTCACGTTTGCTGCGGTGAATGCAAAACACAAATTTTGGTACTTCAAAATATTGGGTAAATTAACACAGAAATTCTGACTTATTGAATTGGTTTTCAATCAATTTTTGTCCCGTTCATTTTAGTTTTCTGTTGATGAGCACTCGCTTTGACTTGTTAATCGAATCGCAACTTCGGAAAAGATGGTTTCAAAGAAGCAACAAAATGGTTTGATTCTTGACGAAAAGCAACTAATTTCTGCAAATCAGGATTTAAGTTGTTTTAAATACATTATTTCAATTTATGATTTCAATATTTTGGTGCTGGTGCTTGCTGAAGATATGAAACTAAAGCTGTAAGATTTTTTGCTGCGATCGATCGGTTTTGATCGAAAATAAAATTCCACTCCGAATTCAAAAAGTATTCAAAAATGCCTGAAGGTCGAAATTTTGCTTCAAGATAGATATAATCACTACCTATATTTTGCTTTATAAAATCTTCTGTAGTCGCATTAAGAACTGATATTTTTTTTGCTACATTAGACTGTACGGCATAATCTCGAAGATTAAATGAAATCATAAAATGATAATATTGAGCATAACAAACGAATTGATTCACAACTCGTTCGCTACCCAACGTCACAGTGTAAACAGTAGCAGTTTTTTTGCGGCGCAAAATCCTATCCGACATGTAACATATTACTTCTGAATGTGCTGCGTCTCACACTCGAAACGGCACGAGAAGTGTGTCAGAGAAATCGTTCAAAGTGTAAACAGAAGGCCTATCCGCAATGGTTTCTACAACGTCACGAAAGCTTCCTGGTATGGTGTAAACGAAGCCTCACAAGAACTTAGTTTTAGCTTACAAGATTGTAACGAAGTCTGGGGCGAAACCTCAAGACTTCATTGAGCATGTTGAACACGGTGGCATGTCGTTGGGTCTCCATTGCGTGAAAGTGATTTACTTGCTTTCAAACGCTCATAATATAAATCCATGTAAGACAAAGTAGCCACAAAATTATCGGTACTTTCCAATTAAATACATGTATTGAAATAACGGGTCTACAAAAAGAGTTAAGCGCCATGCAAGTTAGAGGTTTTTCACTGTCTTCACAGCGAGGTAGTAGCAGACAGTGAAGTTTTAATGACTGTAATGTGGTCGAACGACACGCGGCCAATCAGCATCAATCAACTTCAACCAAGATATTATCACCGACACGACAGTCTTCGCCTACAACAGTTTTCCTTGTAAAATTCCTATTTATTTGTATCATCTGCATCTGCCTTTGCGTCTTATGTAAAGATAGATGAAAAACATCAAAAACAACTTAAAGACGTCGATACAAGAATCAATTCTCAATAAGCGATAATACAGATCAACCTTTTTCTCAAAATAGATTATGAATTACCATATACAAACAGCAAAAACTGTCGTCTCTTATTCAGTCAATTAATCGTGGATATCGTTAGTCACTGATAACCCAATCCATATTTTTGATTACATTTGAGGAGCTAGTCGAAGTTTCCACACTCTACAGCTCCTAGAAATAAGCTATTAACACAGGCGATCTCCGTTCATGACTACACCGAGACAATCTGTGGGTCAATTATCAATTCTCACGAGTCATCGGAGATATAAACAACTGAAACTAAAACGGATCTCATAATTTGTGGCCGCTTGAACTACCAAAAGTTAATTTACTAAAACAAAAACTCACCTTTTATCTTTTGGTTGTCAGAAA
>JAOEHT020530648.1:0-16537 GCA_025448195.2 Parazoanthus atlanticus | reverse complement strand
AGCAGCCCTCCCCCTATTATATAAAGCCCATCGATTACAAACCGACTAAAAACCTAAACTTCACTCTGTATTGATATTGTTACATACGTTATCAGTAAAGAGTTCGCTTTTAGTATTTGTATTTTTTTGTGACAGTAATAAGTTTAAATGAAAGTTGATATGACATTTCTTCAGACTGCAACCCTGATGGTGATATAGTGATGAAGACAATCATAATTATTTAATTTGGAAGGCTCGGCGATTGCTGAAAGGTTCGAAATTTAAAAGATTTTTTGCGTTCCTCTCATTAAACCCGAATATATAAATTTCTTTCTACACTGCTACTAATACAAATTTATTTCACTATAATGTATGCTTGACAACTCTTCAATGCTCATTACGACCAACTGAAGTTCAATCACGTCAATAGGGAAAGCGATAACAGTTGAATAATAAGAAACATATTGAGCAGTTTTTCACACGAGATTCATTAATTGCGGCTCCAATTGCAAGAGACATACTCAGCTTTTCTAAATGTCCAATTTGGAGACAAGCTTCTAGTGTTGATGTCGTTTTTCTCTAGATAACCATCTCTCAAATCGAGCGTATCCAAGACGAATTAATCAGAGCTTACTTTTAATCTGGGTTTTTGGTAGCATTGCACTTTAGTAATGTAAGGGACGTATCATTTATTACGGGGGGTCTGGTCATTTCATGGGGGGGTCACGACTTTTCCGGAACTTTAGAAGAGGGTCACAACGCTTTTTAGGGTTTACTATAGTGAACCAAACTATAGTAAATTGCCATGGCAACAGCGGTGGGATAAAAAGAGAAATACCTCTATTAACTTTTTCGAAAAGCATCATGGTACATCAGTAGTTAGATCTAAACTTGTTTATTTATTTAGTTTTAGTTGACAGATCACACAATTTTTATTCGGTTCTGCCATCACTTGTGTAATTTTAAACCATTCCAGTCTGATGACCTCGTATTTTTAGACTTTGTTGACGAGCGGGGTTTAGCTTTTGGAGCTGTTTCTTTGTGCATTTTAAAATATATTTTAGATGATATCGGAATGATATTTACGAGTTGGCTTGATGGCATTAAACACTAAAACAAAGCCCCACGTACCAGTTGTACCAGTATTTTCAGTTGTAACTAATTCAGAACTCGGACATGAACGCAAATATTTGGTCAAAAGCATGTGAGTTTGTATACGTAGAATTAAAGACCAAAAGAAATCTAATCCAACGCGATGTGCACGGCGAAGTAAAATCAAGAGGAGTAAAATACAAAGTATTAAAACCCGTCTTTTTACAGATATCAGAATGCGCTGTTATTCATCACTGTTTTGGACATGTCCAGTATCTTGTATCAGTATCATGCGGCAGCACATCTGAACCGCTTAGAAGTTATTTGATCTGCTGTTCCACGTTTACTATAGTTGGGAAATAGTAAAGTTATTCTAATATAGTTGGGCGAGTTTACTACACAAAAGTGCCTAGTGTGACCTCAACCATTAATGCATGAGAACAGCATTTAAACCATTCTTTTCTTTTCAATGAAAATTTAAAGAAAAGAAAGAAAGATTCAGAAACCTTTCCGACTCAGCACTTTTTGTAACTAAAACTTGAAGCAGTTCAGCAGCCCAGGAAAACAGCTGGAGTCTACTGAAAACTATTACTGTTACTGTACTACTCGAACTTGAAAATGTTACCTGATTGGAACGTAAAAAGGATAAAAAGTGATTTTTAAATTACAGTACTGAGTAGAAATGGACTCTGGCTTATTCTGCATCACCATTTACTACTTAGCAAAACTGATGAATAACATCTGAGCAAGATAGCCGAGCGGGATGGGGGGAGGGAGTCACAATTTTTCTTTCTTCAAGCTACAAGGGGGGTTACAAAATTTTCATGACCCCAAACTACAAATAACCAGCCCCCCCCCCCTCCTCCCCGTAATAAATGATACGCCCCAAAATGGCCACAACATATAGCTCTGGGCGAATATCGTCCTCGACAATCAGCTTCATTTTGTAAATAATGTTTTGAGGGTAAATATTTGAAACAACCTTTAAGTTTTTAACGTTTGAAACGGGATCTTAACAAGCATAAGGCAGTGAAGGATTTATGGGGACGGATGTGGTGACCTGTCACCTCCCTTTTTACACCAGGAAAATAAAAAGAAGTGCACTTTTCACGAACAATTAACTGTTCTTTGAAGCGGTAGTGAGCGGTAATGTAGGGAAGTATTTCTTATTTGTTCAGAACGGCGCTGTTTGACAGAAGGGTGGAGTATTCCATTTTCTCTAACTTGTAAAAAATTTAAAATAGATACTCCAAGAAGCGCCATTTCCATGGATTGCATTTTGGCATTTTACGCCCAAAATTAGCATGTTTTGGGGGGAGAGCATGCCAGTCCCTTCTCGTCCGCTACTAATGGACGGTTCGCCAGCTCAATGCAGTCTTTGGATAAAATATTAGTTACCCTCTTTTCAAAAATCCTGGATCCACTCCTTAAACGACCATGTCGGGGTAGCATAAACAACAAGACATTAGATCAGTTTCTGAATGCATACATAGAATTCCAAACTTACACTTCAACCGCTCCTTGAGGAAGTTGCGGAATGGTGGTAAGACCTTTCCCTTCGCAGTCAAAACTTCCCTTCTCATCGTAGTTACACTGGTTGGCTCCGTTTGCCGCAACAGTAGCGGCAACAGTAGCGGCTACAGCTATCACGACGAACACAAACATGATCAAAACTAAAACAAAATACAAAGAGGTTAGGATACCGACCATTTGATTTCAGTGGGTTGAGGGAGACAGGGGTTAGGGTTAGTGTTAGGGTTAGGGTCCAGGCCAGGCCTAGGTCCCAAGTCTGATGACAGCTTTCTCTCCTCCGAAAATAAATTCCGTGTTCTTTGTCTCCCCGAAACAACGTTTATCTATTCATCTACGGATAATGAGCCTTGCGTGATCGCTGGCTAATGGAAATGACTAAGTTGAGACATTTATTGGCGCAAAATACACAGATGGTGACAGAGCATTAGCACAAACATAGCCAACTGATATTTCTGAGAAAGAACACAATGAGTATATTTAGGAATGTTCTTTTCTCTTAATTCGTTATTGGCCAAGATTCCATAACTCAAATTGAATCTAGCTGTGCCTTGAGAAACATTTTACAATTTCTTGAATTATAAACCTAGATTCATGGATCTTCTCAAAGCCAACTTCTTTAATGAACGTCATTAACTTATGACATTTACTGAAATATTTAACCAAATTTTAAACTGCAGAGGTATTTTAATTCTTGTTGTATTTTGTTAACTAAAACGATTAAAATTACTTAAGAAGTAGGGTTTTTAGATATTATAAACAAAACAGTAATGCCAGAGCTAACGACTATAAAAATAAAAACCACGAGGGTTCTCAAATGGGGATTGGATGCAAATTGTTCCATATTTTGAGTAAATGTCAAGCTGCTAGTAACTGTGCCGCGATATGACACAATAGAAGCAAAAAGAGACATTTTTCTATCTTGACTTGTTGGACCCAAAGAAATGCGATTACGGTTCAGTTCTTTTGCATATTTAAGCATCTTGGTTGCAAATGGGGCTTTGAGATGAGGTACTGTCGTTTCTTTTTGGTTGAATTATAAACTCTGCCTTTAACGTTTTATTGGCAGTAAGAACCAATTTGCAGATATTTTGGATTATAAACGTAGTTTCATGGCTCTTCTCTACGCAAACTTCTTTAAAAACACTTCTTGAACAATAACTGCACGTATTTATCCAACTTGTATGCTGCAGAAGGATTTTCATTCTTGTTTCAGCAAAATTGTGTTTTGTGAAATATATCTTGTTACCCAAGGTTTTATAACTGCGACTGATTTAGTTAGCGCATTTTAAATGACATATTGTAGCTGCCGTTTTCCATATAGTAGCTAACAAAATGTCGTAAATACAAAATGCCGAAGCTTTTTTGTCAGTTACGTTGGTTTTTGTGAGTGAGAAGATACTGATTCCTGCGCGCTTTGTTGTGTTTATTAATCGCTCTTAGTCAACAGCTCGTGATTTTTGTCGTCTGGTTCACGGAGTTTAATGGTCAAAGCTAGGAAGTTTTATAAAATGGAATATTAGAGTTGATAAAATGAAAAAAGAGTCATTTTAGGCGAAGGATTTGACAAACTTTAAGCTGCCCGGATAATCATCCCTGCTCAATGAATCTCTTATCCGTCGTTGTCAGTAGAGTACAGGCCAGTTCTCCTCAATCCTTAACAATTCAAAACACCCAAAAGATTGTGTTTTTCGTATAAGTAAATTACATCAGAAAGAAAAGCAATTAGATTGGTTTACAAAGGCAGCGAAATAGAACAATTCTCGATATTGAAGAGTTTTTCCGAAAGACCTTCCTTACCTGCTGTTTTACTAGTCTGCTGATAGCTTTCTCCTTCGTCTTCTTTGTCTCCCCAAACAAAGCAAAGTTTATCGGACTCATCAGCAGATCAGATCATGAGCATTACGTGTTGGCCGGCTATTCTAATAGTCTAAGTTATGAATTCTATTGAAGAAATTAAAAATTGATTAATTCTGAAAAAGCATTAACATAATCTTTAACACAGTATTGATTTCTTAGAAAGAGCAACTAATTATACTTAGAATTATTTTTCTCTTAATTCACTTTTGGCTTAAATTTTGCTCTGCATTCAACCTTTTGTTTGTGAGAGCCATTTGAAGATGTACCGGATTTACAAAACGTGCTTTCATGCACGACAATCTTCTCCGAGCAGACTTCTTTAAAATGCGTCATTAACTTGTCACATTTATTGAACAACTGCTGCACGTTTTTAACCAAATTTTATGCAGCAGGGTTTTCATTCTTGTTTTGGCAAAATTATGCTTTGTGAAATATGCCTTGTTAACCAAAAGAATTAAAAAGAACTTAGAAAGCAGGGGTTTTAAAAATTTACAACGGAATATTAATGCTAGAACTAACGACTATAAAATTAAAAACCACAAGGGGTATCAAAATAGGGATTGGATCTCAAAGTGTTTATTATTTTGAGTAAACATCAAGCTCCTATTAACTATATGATATGAAAGATAGAAATAAAAATGTTTCTTTTTATCCTGATGTAGTTCGGCTGCAAGAAATGCAATTACGGTATATTCGCAAAGCATCTTTGGTGCAAACGTCGCTTTGAGGCGAAGTAATAATATAGCGTTTCGCTTTTGTTGCGGCCCATTTATGTCCGAGTTTCGTTTACCTCTTCAAATGACCTTGCATGTTTGCATGCTTCGAATGGATGAAAAACCTACTTTCGTACAAAGTCGGTTACTTTCTTATAATTTCTTCAAAAGATCTAGATTTTCTTGTACTTTGCCTCCTGGCCCGATACACATTTATCACATCCATCATCAACACATGACATCTCGTGATCGCCGCTAATGGTAAAAACATCTAATAATAATGTTGCTACTTACCAACTTCTGAAAACAAGTTTAGCAGAATCTACAGACTGCAGACAGGCGCTGCGAAGGGTCATGTTTTCGAACTGACTGATTCGCTAATTTAATTAGCGCCATTTAAATTACATATTTTAGTTAATGAATTCAGTATAGTAACAAACAAAATGTTGTAAATTTAAAGTGCGGAAATTTTTGTTAACTGGGTTTTCGTGAGTCCGGAAAAGATGTTTCTGCCTGCTTTGCTATGTTTCTATCGTTCTTAGTCAACGGGCAGCTCGTGCTTTAAACGTCCTCACGTAGTTTAATGATTAAAGCCGGATTCTTTCTGTTGGAATTAAGCTCATTTAATGTGTGTTTTTCATATATGATACACGTTGGCATATCTCTTCTTCAAATAAGACATTTTAAATACGAGAGGAAAGCTGGTTACTCTCTTTTAGAGTGTGCTAGAAAGTGTAGCATCGTTTTCTGTTTAAACGAACTATTTAAAAAAGGGAATGAGGTATGTCGTCAGATGCTTGACAAAATTATTGAGTATTTTCGAGCAAAGAATGAGTTGATCTCGGTAGCATACAATATTGATCAGTATATTTCAACAACTCGATGAACAGATGTTTTACTGGGTGTGTAAACTTTGAAATCTGGGAAAGTGAACATAACACTGCATTGTCTTGAAACAGTTATTTTCGTGACCGACGATAACTGAGTTTCTTTCATAAATCATGAGAAGACTAGGACTCAAAAAATGAAAAAGTTTACATTTTAGGTGAAGAATTTAACAAACTTTTGCATGAAGTAAATTGTAAAATCATTACCGTTTACTGAACCAGTTACCCGCCATTGTATTGTACAAGCTAGTTCCCCTCAGAACTTAACAATTAAATTCTCTTTCCTATAACAAAAATGTCTGAGTTACAAAAGCGAATGTGCTTTTCTTAGATACTTCTCTTACCTGCTGTTTTACAAAGTCTGATGATAGCTTTGTCTCCCCGAAACAACGTTTATGTTATTCATCTACAGATAATGAGTATTGCGTGTTCGCTGGCTAATGGAAATGGCTAATTATAAGTTATGACTTTTATTGACGGAAACTTAACAGATTGTGACAGAGCATTAGCATATGCCATAGACAATTTTAATTTCTGAGAAAGAGCAAAATGATTCTATTTAGGACTGTTGTTCTCTCAATTCGTTATTGGCTACGATTCCATAACTAAGTTGAATTTAGCTATGCCTTCAACCTATTGTTTGTGGGAACCATTTTACAATGTATTGAATTTATAAACGTAGATTCATGGCTCATCGAAACGTAGATTCATGGCTCATCTCCAAGCAAACCTCTTTGATAAACGTCATTAATTTATGGCATTTATTGAACTATGGCAGCACGTATTTAACCAAATTTTAAACTGCAGAAGTATTTTATTTACACTACGTTTTGTGAAATAGATCTTGTTAACTAAAAAGATTAAAAAGTAAGGAAGTAGGGTTTTTGATAATATAACCAAAACGGTATTGCCAGAAGGAACGACTACCGCAAGGGGTCTCGAAATAGGTATTGGATACAAATTGTTCCACACCTTGAGTAAATATCAAGCTGCTTGTAAATGTGAGATATGGGAAAATAGAAGCAAAAGAACGTTTTTTTTCCTAACTTGTTGCCGGGCCCAAAGAAACGCAATTACGGTACTTTGCATATTAAAGCATCTTGGATGCAAAGGGTGCTTAGAGATGAGGTTTTGTCGTTTCTTTTTGGTTGCTGACGTTCGTTTATCATCTGAAATGTCAGCTTGCATGTTTGCGTTTTTGGAATGGATAAAAACGTTTTTTATTAAAAGGTCTGTAATTTTCTATTAATTCCTTCAAGTCAGGCACCTTTTTGTACTCTGCCTCCCCGAGACACACTTATCACGTTTATAAACAACACATGACATTACATGATGGCGGCTCAGTGATGGTTTAGATGCCTACAGAATGTCTTTGTTGACTAAAGCAAATAACACCTACGCATAAACAGAGTCACTAGCAGAGTCTATAGTTGAGGATATTAAAATTTCTTAGAGGCATCAAAGGGAACAAAATGATTGTATAGAACGGCGTATTATTTCTTAGAACTAGTGAACAAATAGCTTTTCAGTTAGAGAAACGCGTTCCGAAGGGTAAAGTTTCGAACTGACTGATTCAGTAACTGCCTTTTTAAATAAATACTTTAGCTGCCGTTTTCAGTGTTTGCAGAATAGTAACTATAACAAAATGTCGTGAATATTCACTGCATACATTTTTGTTTAGTAGTTTTGTGTGAGTCAGAAGAGTACATGTACTTATTCGTGTTTTGTTGCTTCTATCGTTCATAGTCAACAGCTCATGATTTAAACTTACTCACGTACTTGAGTAGTTAAGACTGGGAATTAATGGGAAATTTTTATTGGAACTGAGGAATTCCTTAACTATGTTAGGGAAAGTCGAGCTCAATACAACATTAAAACTCAATCTGCAGCCTCAGTCTAGAATAATGTTTAGACATTGCTTTGAAACCAGCAATGTCTGCTATGCAGATTTAACATGGTTGCTTCCTCCTGGAGAAATTATTGTTTTTCTGTTTCTAGTTTGATATGATGCACGTTGGAATATCTTTTCTTCAAACAAAACTTGTTTGCTTCAATGGAGTTTTCATTCAATCTGTGGTTTAAAAACGATACGAAAGTTGGCTGCTCTCTTTCAGTCTTCTGCGCTAGAAACGACGTTTAATCGCTTTATCTGTAAACAAACTTTCTAAAAAGAATTAGTTATGCCAGGTGAAATGTAATAGTCTAGATATTGAAGCGTTTCTCGGAAAGACCTTTCTTACCTGTTGCTAACAAAGTCTGCCGACAGTTTTCTTTCCTCCTAAAAGGATTTCCGTGTTCTTTGTCTCCCGAAAACAGCGTTTATCGTACTCATCTACATATCATAAGCATTTGATACGTGTTCACCGGATAATGGAAATGTCCGAGATACGACTCCTATTGGCACATAATTGATGGATTCTAACAGAGCATTACTATTAGCAGAATCGACAGCAAAATTCTAGAAACAATAAAAGATACCATTTAGGACTGATGTTCTTTGTATTAATTATTTGCTAAACTTGATTTTAGCTCTGCTTTCAAGACCTCCAAGCCTTTGTTTGTGAGAACCATTTTACAGATGTCTTGCATTTAGAAACGTACCTTTGCGGCTCTTGCAGCTCTAATCTGAGAGCAAGCCAATTATTTATTCAATGTTTTTGCTGCAGAAAGATGTTTTAATCTAGTAAAATTACTGACGTTTTGTGAAATAAATCTCGATAACCAAACGGGTATTTAGAAATTTGGGTCATAACATAAGGTTTTTAAACTGCTAAGAACTAACGACTGACGGCCTCAGATATCTCACCAGATTTTAATCAAATATCTCATTCTAAACATTTACATTTCAGGAAATAATCTTCCTAGATTGGTGGAAACGCACATTTCTGAACTGGGGCTGAAGTTGTTTTCAGCAAAAATGCCGTAGTTAGTTCATGTTTGCTTCATTTTTGTCCATTGGTTGTTGAAGTATCCTTAATGTATATAGATGAAACACGTAAACGGTCTTATATGGAAAAGTTTCTCATTGATGTATTTTGCTCGTTTACACCAAAAGTCAGAAAACACAGTGCGGAAAACACGATTTTAAACGCAAGTAACAACGAGTTCCAGTGACTCCTAAGGCCTAGTCCGCACTCTCCCGTTTGCTCGACCCGTTTAACAAGGTATTTAGAGCGGTGCTAACGATGAATAGAAGTTTATACCGAAGTCAGAAAATGAGATGCGGGAGTTGGTTGTTCTTTTGTTCCACGGCCAAAGGCCTGGAACCTGAGTGTGGCATTAATTTGCGTCCATTCGTAGCAAAAAGTGAAAAAGGCCGATATGTACGTTGGCATGTCGATGATTAGGACAAACTTAAACCTTATGGATTTCCTATTCACGGAGCTCTTGGCGAATACAGCCGTCGCCAGCTATTATTTTGAATGTGTAAAAGAGTTTTATGGTTGTCTACGACTCTTAAGGACAGATCCTGGTTCTGAAAATTGTACCATCGCTACCATACAGTCCTACCTGAGAGCAAACGGTCGGCGGATGAATTGTCAGGAGAGAAAGCACACCGATACGGATCTTCGACCGGAAATCAAAGGGTTGAATGCTGGTGGTCACACCTTAAAAAAGCCGCACATCTTGGTGGATAAACTTATAGATTTATGTGACAGGGGAGTACTCCTAAATCGTAATACTTACCACCGTGAGTGCTCTATGGCTTTGTTTCAATGAAGTCATTCAACAAGATTTAGATTTTGTTAGATTACACTGGAACACGCATTACATACGACAATCAAGACATGATACAGTACCAGGGAAGCCTGACGAACTATTTTTCTTTTCCGAGTGTTCTGGAGGTGAGCATCAGCTACAGGCTGTTGCTGAAACACACATGGAAGACAATGTTTCTCAGTGTGATTGTGTCATCCCTACTCTAGAAAACGTTACCAGTAATATTTTGAATATATTGTGATCTTCAAACACTCCCAAGGCCAAAAAACTGGCATGGAGCACTTTCTTTGTTCCGTCACCTGATAACATTCGAAGAATGAGCATTAAGCTGTAGCTAGTGGATTTTGGTTTGTGTAGTGGATTGTGATTTGTGTAGTAGATTGTGCGAGTTTGTGTAGTGAATTCTGGTTTGTTTAGTTGATTTTGGTTTGTGTAGTAGTGAATTGTGATTTATATTGTTTTGCGTTTTCCGTCAGTTTTGAAATGCGTAGTGGGCTCTGGTTTGTGTAGTGGATCCTGGCTTGCGTAGTAACCCCTATGGGCCACCGTAGGGGTTACTACTTTACAAAATGGGAAAAACTGCTTGTAGACGAGTTTACAGCGTGGGCTACCTGTGTTCTCTCAACTTACAATGGGCCCCAATCAGTTGAACGAAATCATATTAAAATATGGAGGACTCAGTTTCCAATCATCTCGATCAACAATTCTATTTAATATGACTTAAATAATTGGCCTTCGCATTCAGTTTTCTCTGAATCCATTCAGCATCACAAAAATCATAACAACTATCGACTGCAGCTCATTCACATAACTTCGAACCTGCACGAAACACGAACAGCATTTTGGTTATCAGAAAACACTTTCACCTTGGCCACGGAAGCTCTGTAAACTATACAAAATAGCTTTGAGTTTTCTAAAAGCCGAACTTTGCTTGCTCTCCATTTCAATTCAAAAACATTTGTCGTTTTGGTATATAGGCTGTTACGGACAAATTCCGAGAACAGTTCGGGGGGCCTGGACCCCATGTTATTGTTTCTCTGTTGAGCATGTGTGGGTAACCTGTGGCCGCCTCGTGGTCGGCTTGAAGAGATTTCATGGACACGGGGAAAGTTTGTAGTTTTTACTTGAAGGATTAATGGACATGAAAGGACACATATGTGAGTTCCATTATTGTTTAAACATTGCATTTTAGCATAGCTGAGACTAATTTAGGCTCATATTTCAGTTGTAACGTCGCTGAAACGCTGTTGAAATGCTGTAACCGTTGTAATCGCTGAGAGAACCTGGAACGCTGAACGTTGAAAATTATCAAGCTGGAAATCGTCGTTCGACAGCTTCACCGATTGACCGTGCTGTGGTCGAAAACAACTCTCTCCAGTCTGGATAACTAAGGCACAAGGACAACGATCAACGTATCCTTCACTCGTCTAGTTATGAATAAAGCAGTATGAAATATGTAGTGTGTCTTCAAGTCTGTGTTGTTACGATCGATATTGGTTTATGGTTTCCGAGTCTGGGTTTCGCAAGGTTCAACGGCGGAGCTCGCACCCATATAGGCTGTGTCACAAGCATCACAAAAAATTACTTCATGTAAGTAACGAGCTTCTGAATTGCAAAACCGTTAAACACATCAATATGCCGAATCCAAGATCGCAATTCGTCCAAAAATTCATTAGGCACAACTATTAAATGTGTCTGACAACGTTTTCTTCGACTGAATACACAAATACATATATTAAAAAAAAACATGCGTGTCACACTGCCCGTTGCCAGAGTGAATGAAATCAAGAAATCAGCCACCTTCACAAAAGAGAAATCTACAACAAGACCGATTAAAAGAACTTTCGCCTTAGAAACCTTTTCTGGGACAACAAACGTTGCTTTTATAGTGTTAACAATGTTCCCAAGCCACTCCCCATTCTCCGTTGGTTCCCAATGGAATTTGAGTCCATTACAGCTTTCCATCAAGCTTTAATAAATCGTTTCTGACCACATTGCTTGTATTAAAAACTCACTCATTAGAACTGTTAATGGCTATACCGTCATCAATATACATGATTGATGCGACTCTCTCAGCTCTCCATTTTGTAACTAAAGGCCTAAACATCTTTGTGAATAACAAGCTGACGAAACCCAAAGTTCTGACACCTCAAAAAACGAAACACCTTCGTTGACCATCAGGGAAAGTCCAAGCGAAACACATATACTTCCAAAACTTTTGATCAATATCAGTGTGGCGATAACCCGTTTGAACATTGAACTTGCCCTAAAAAACATATTTTGCAAAACTGAAATTACGTCTTAAAAGGAGAGTTTGGTTATCGATTTAAGGTTACAGAATATAATAGACATATACTTTCGGAAAAAATTGAATTTCGCGCTTCGTGTTTGCGCTATTCCAAAGTGGATTAGTGTTTTCTGATGCTAAATAGATGTAGTTTCTGAATCTATAAGTAAAACATCTAAAATTTTGAAATTTACGTTGTTTTTGAGTTCGATCTGCGAAAGCCGAGTCATTCCACGCGACGGCTCAATGCTCTGTTGTGTTATCACGCTCAGCTGCCAGAATGACCTCTTTAGAATCCTGAATAGTTGACCTGTCAAAGTGTGTGCGGTCACATGAATTTTTGTTGTTGTTTTGTAGATATTTCATCATATATTTCAAAATAGACATTTTGCAGTGAGTAACACCTAAAAAACGTGCACAACTCCGGAATTATTACTGAGGATTTTTTCGCACATACTTTTAACTATCACGTTGTCACTGATGAAGTGTGAAAATTTGGTAAAGATTGATAAAAAGCAGGCCGAGCATTGACCTGCTATAGTTCTTGAAACAGCCAATTTTTAATCTTGCCGAAAATTTTGGCGGCAAATCTGATAGCCTCATTCTGACATGCCCACTTCCTGTAGTATCAGCCAATCAGAGGACATCCAGTAATCTGACGCCAAGTACTTTCCAAAATTGTAGCACCCGCGTTTTACATCATAAAAGAGAAAGGGAGCGAACAAGAACACTGGAAGTTGACTATAAAAGCCAAGCGAGCTGAATCCACTCCTTCGGCCCGAACGCTCACAACAGCCGAAATAAGGGAGCAACTATTCTGTTCCTTCCTGTACATTTTTATCTGTGTCGAAACTTACAAACACCGCCACACTAACTTTAAAAACAGTACGTTAGAGAACTATGATACCTGGCAGTGAAGTTCATGCTGTGACTGAGAAATTGAAATTTGACAACAAAGATCAACAAAGCGCACCCAACCACAAAACTATTATCTCCTATCCTGTCAACAAATTGACCCCAAGGCAAGTGATATTTTCCGCGAAAGCGTAAAGCATAAGAAAATTATTTGTTTCATATCTCAGCGAATTTTAAAGAAATCTGTACGGGATTTTCACCAAAAGTTAGCACTTTTATACTAGTATTTGAAAATTAAAAATCCTGAAATCTGGAAAAATAAAGCTTTCATCATATTCTGTAACCTTAAAACATTTGCTTGTTGTTTTTTCGAGTCAGAAACGTATGCGAACATTTCCGCTTCCGATCAACAAGGTTTTATAAAACACCAAATATTTGACAGTTATGACGGCATTATGACGTATTGATGACACTTCACGTCAATTAAACTTCATCAAATTTTTATTTTTTATATTATTTTGTGCGTGTACCAAAAGTAAATAGCCCATGGAAATAGCAATCACTTATGCTGGACCGGATGCTTGAGATTGAAGTGCATCAAAAGTTCAAATCCGAGTGGCTCCAGTTTTAATTGCGGATTTACAGTATATGGCCTGATGGCTACAAGTTAGGTTTTCAGGCGCTTATTTCCCTTCAACCTGTAAGTCCGGGCTTACAAACTTTTCTTGGTATATTTGTTACGCGACTATGCGAGTATATTTATTGTGCGAGGCAAGATGAAGTTACAGATTCTGGGACAATGGAGCAAAAAACTTAATCTGTGTTCGTTCGGTGCACAGAAAAGGATGGAGAAAACAAGGTAGAGGTGAGAGAGGACTTTCTAGGGTTCGTGGAGGCAGAAAGCACGAAGGAGTAGCACTAGCTGAAAAGTTCATGAACACCCTTACCGAGTTTGGAATTGACACCCATAAAATGCGAGCACAAGGATATGACGATGCAGCAAACGCGTCAGGAGTACTAGGGGCGTACAAGCCGTCATACAACAAGAGGCACCAGATGCAGTGTACTGCCATTGTAAGGCTCCCTCCCTTAATCTTGCCATTGGTCATGCGTGTGACGAACCCTTGATACGCAATATGTTGAGCACTGTACGCCAGAGCCACCCTGAACTGTAATAAAGCATGATTTGAACAAATCATAGGCCTACTTGACTCCCCCCTCCAGCTACTATCGCGACGTATGGAACGGGCTTACAAACCAGAAAAGTCTAGCTACGCCCCTGGTTTTGGATTATTTCGGACATATTTTTTAGTTCTTGTTCTCAAGGACAATAACAATGAGCCTCGGCAGAAATTTCCTGGTTCTTATAAAACGATCTCATAAAACTGTGCATTACAGACAAAATAAGGCTTAACTAATGAAGTATGCGGGTATGTATAGTCTCACCTATTTGAACCTTCCCGTCTCATGTCGCAAAAACCAGGGAAAACCACTAAATCCTGGGTGGTCTTGACGTGGGCCACAAACCCTTTGGTCCGATCGAGTTTCTTTCTATTCATTTGTTTTTTCTTTGTGATAACCCTTGTTCGTTCCGTTTATTTGTTGTTTTATTTTGGTCCCGTGTTTACTCGTATCGCCGACCGACAGTCCAACTGCGCACGAATTCCACCAACAGAAGATGCTAAACACTTTACTGGTGTATATTTCAATGTTGTAAACGCAGAAATACATCTTTTGTTTCTGCGTGATAACGCTGGGCCACGTGGAACGATATGATTTTTAAATTTGATAATGATAATGATGTGATAACACAGGGCCGTGAGGCTAGATCTGATATTTTTATTTCAAAATAAAAGTCAAAATAAAATTTATTTGAAACTGGAATCGGCAACAATACGAATTAACATGCAAAAAACAAATGAGAATGAAATCGAAACAAGAAATGCGATTGAATCTTGCTTATGAAAAATTAATTGAAACCGAAATGGGATTGGAAACAGAAACGTCGCGCATAATGTAACTGCGGAACAGAATGAGATTCATTAGAAATCTAACATTGAGATTGGGATTGAGAGAAGGATTTACAATGAGACTGAGATTAAAACTATAAACTAAAACAAAAACAAAACAGGAACGACAACTGATATTACGTTGCAAATTTATTCGAGTTTGACATCAACACTCTAATTGCATTTGAGCTTGAGATTAAAATCAACAGCACAATTGTTTTTAAGGTCAGAATCATTTTTATTTAAAAGAACGTCAAATAAAATAAATTAAATCGCACAAATACAAAAGGTTGCGGTACGGAATAGCATGGAAAGATGGCTGATAATGCCGGGCCACCATACTTTAGTAACGAAAGAAAATGAACCAGAATCAGAATTAGTGATGCGGATTCAGTAGATTTAGAGAATTCAGAAGGACAAAGGATTAAAAAATTGTCAAAAAATATTGTTAAAGCATTTTCATATCAAAAGGATTTTTTGTAGTCCCGCCTCAAGAAGACCTTTTCGATTCGAAAGACTTCTTGAGGGGTGAGTAATAGTTCTTTCTCATAAAATGATTCTTTGATTTCTTCACCAGCAAGATCTTTCTGGTTTTAAGTAAATGTGTTAGTGTATTGAACTTTGTCAACAATAAAAACTTCCTCAGTAAAGTTAGGTTCAGAACCGTTGTCAAAGACTCTTCCCTTGTATTTTAAAATATTTACTTTAAGTTTAGGCTTTCTCTCAACAAGTGTATCTTTCCCTCAACAAGTGTATCTTTCCCTCGACAAGTGTATCTTTCTCTCAACAAGTGCATCTTTCCCTCAACAAGTGTATCTTTCCCTCAACAAGTGTATCTTTCCCTCAACAAGTGTATCTTTCCCCCAACAAGTGTATCTGTCCCTCAACAAGTGTATCTTTCTCTCAACAAGTGTATCTTTCCTGCAATAAGTGTATCTTTCCCTTACCAAGTGTATCTTTCTCTCAACAAGTGTATCTTTCCCCCAACAAGTGTATCTTTCCCTCAACAAGTGTATCTTTCCCTCGACAAGTGTATTTTTCCCTCAACAAGTGTATCTTTCTCTCAACAAGTGTATCTTTCCCTCAACAAGTGTATCTTTCCCTCAACAAGTGTATCTTTCCCTCAACAAGTGTATCTTTCCCTCAACAAGTGTATCTGTCCCGTACAAGTTAAAACAGAAAATGTTTTTGTTCAACTTTTTAGGAGCTTGGACTGGAGTAAGTAATCTTAATCGATCCATGTTTGGTATTATTATATGCCTCAAGCAGGCAAGAAACGTTTAATCTAAAAGTTGCCGTAGGAAGTAAAGCTTTTAAACGAAGTTTGAATTGACGGCTGCATACTAGAGGTGGGAGTACTCCCGTTGGCTGTACGGAGAGAGGAGGAGGGGGGCGGGGACTTTTCATGCTCGTAGTATAAGAAAGGGTAGCGAAAGTTGGTGTTTTACTACATGAAAGGGTCGCCGAATGTAACGGGTATATAAAAAGGTGCTATTGTTATAGTAGGTATATAAAACGGGTACAATTTTTAGTGCAGGTATGATAGATGGGTATCATTTCGAGCAAAAAAAGATGATATATGAAAGGGTATTTGGTTGAACCTCC